>NQLW01000808.1:140232-152616 GCA_002312845.1 Kalanchoe fedtschenkoi
GAAGTGCTGGATGAGCGCCAGCTACTTGTAACAAACTTGTAACGGTTTTTCATAACAGAATATACTTTTCCAATTTTTCTTCTCTGCAATCTCTCCGGCGTCTTCTCCGGTTTTTCCTTCCGATCGAATCAACGACCTGGTTTCCGGTACGTCGGGAACTGATTCTCCGCATGGTATCAGAGCCTCCGCTGCTGTAACGACGCAATTGAAACTCAACGGAAGAAGATGGCTGCAGAATTGGAAGAAATGCAGAGAGCCGCTCGAAGTGTGATCGGAGACGATCCGTATCACGTTGGGAGTAATGAGGTAACTGGAGTAAGTATTGTCAGCAAAGTGCTGACAGGTCTGGAAAATTTCACAAAATGGAGACGATCGATGGAGATCTCACTCTCGGCAAGATCGAAGTTAGGCTTCGTTCGAGGAGATTATCCGAAGCCAACAGATGCGATTCTCCAATTGAAGTGGCAGAAATGTAGCGACGTGGTGATGTCGTGGTTAATCAGTTCGGTATCCAAAGGAATTGCTGGGACGATTCTTCATGCCAAAGATGCGATGACGGCTTGGCGCACATTGAAAATGCATATGGGAGGTTCAAACGAAACTCGGCTTTTTGGACTAGAAAGGGATATTGGGAACTTCACACAAGGAGAACTGCCTGTATCTGCCTACTATCAGAAACTGATGGAAATGTGGGAAGAACTTGATGCATTGGAGGAGTTGCCGAGCTGCAATCACGGTGAGATCTGTGTATGTTTCTGTTATATCCTTGAAAAATCCAAGAAGAGGAAGATAGTACAATTTCTTATGGGGCTCAATGAGTCTTACTTGCCACTCCGAACTCATATCCTTGCTATTAGTCCTCTACCAGGCTTGAATGTAGTATATGCTATGGCACTACAGGATGAAACACAGAAAAATCTTGTTAAAATGCCTTCTACTGATAGTTCGGCCATGAATATACAGAATCAGAACTACAATAAGAATATCTACAGTACTGGGAACAATTTTCAGAACAAGAATGGAGGAGGAAGTAATCAGAACATGGGCTCTAGTAAACAGAACAAGAGGAATTCATTCTGTTCACATTGTCAAATGAATGGACACACCAGGGAAACCTGCTATAAGCTGGTAGGCTATCCACCAGGGCACAAGTTTTATAAAGGAAATATGCAAACCATGCCATCACAGAAAAACAATCAGTATAATGGAGGATCAAAGGCAGTGGCCAATAGTGCACTGATGGATTTAATTCCAGTAACTCCTTTAGAGAATGTAGAGAATAATGCTCCTCAATTCACTAGTGCACAGGTACAACAGTTGTTGGCACTGATTCAGCAAACCAATGACAGTATGAGCAAAGCTATGCATATGTCAGGTATGACATGCTTAAATTCTACTTGCTTATCAATGCATTCATGGATTATTGACAGTGGGGCAACATATCATATAGCATGTAGTGAGGAACTTTTCCTTAATCTGGTTGAGTTACCACATAAATGCAAAGTAATACTACCCACTGGAGCAACAAGCCTGGTGACTCATGGAGGACAATGCAGAGTTAACAATGTGATTACATTGAATGGAGTATTATTCATACCTCAGTTTAAGTTCAATCTCATTTCAGTTCAGAAACTAATACATGATGCAGAACACAAAGTCACTTTCTATGCTGACAAGTGCATTCTACAGGACCAAGCTTCCAAGAAAGCAGTAGAGATTGGTAAGCTCAAGAATGGTCTGTATCAAATAAGTCATGAAGAAGGCAGAGGCAGCACAACACTGATGAACAAAGTTGAAAGCATGGAACTTTGGCATCAAAGATTAGGCCATATGCCATTATCAAAACTTAGTTCATTGTTTTCTGAACTGAAATCAAGTAATAAAGAGTCTGTAAATAAGTTCCATTGCACAATATGCCCTTTGGCAAGGCAAACAAGACAACCTTTTCCGTTAAGCTGCAGTAAAACTGAATGTGTTTTCCAGCTCATTCACCTTGATGTTTGGGGTCCTTTGGGAAATTACCTCTCTTCCACCAGGTAAAAGAGTGGTTGGATGCAAATGGGTTTACAAAATTAAACTTCTGTCAGATGGCACCATTGAAAGGTATAAAGCCAGGCTAGTTGCAAAGGGCTTTACGCAAACAGAGGGCATCGACTACACAGAGACTTTTGCACCAGTTGTCAAGATGACCACTGTTAGAACTTTCCTTGCTGTTGCTGCTATGAAGACCTGGCTTGTCTACCAATTGGATGTTAATAATGCTTTTCTCCATGGTGATCTTCACGAAGAAGTTTACATGCAATTACCACCTGGTTTTTATCAAAAGGAGAAGTCACAAGGGAAGTGCTGCCGGTTACTTAAGAGCATCTATGGCCTGAAACAAGCTTCACGCCAGTGGTTCCAAAAGTTCAGTGATGCATTGTTGTCCTATGGGTTCCAACAGAGTCTTAATGACTATTCCATGTTCACTCTTTCTTCTGGGCATGAGTTCATAATCCTCCTTGTCTATGTTGACGATGTATTGATCACTGGAACTTCAGACAAGTTAATCACAGACATTAAAGCCTTTATTCATAAGGTTTTTCGGATTAAAGATCTTGGTCTTGTTAAATATTTCTTGGGGCTGGAAGTAGCTCGATCAGATTCTGGCATTTTTCTTAACCAAAGGAAATATGCTCTTGAAATACTGGATGATTCTGGTATGCTTGGCTGTAAACCATCCAAATTGCCCATGGATACCAAGCACAAACTTGGACTGTCTCATGCTGAACTTTTACCAGATCCGGCTAGCTATCGGAGACTAGTTGGGCGTCTCATTTATTTGACTATCACCAGACCGGATCTAGCCTATGCAGTGCACATTCTCAGCCAGTTTATGCATGCCCCTACTGAAGATCATATGAAAGCGGCACATCATTTACTTCGTTATATTAAGGGAGCTCCAGGCCAAGGCTTGTTTTTCGCTTCAACAGAGAACTTCTCTTTGGTCAGTTATTGCGACGCAGATTGGGGAGCTTGTCCCATATCACGGCGGAGTCTCACAGGGTATTGCATCAAACTTGGTGATTCTTTAATATCCTGGAAAACGAAGAAGCAACACACAATTTCCCGATCTTCTGCAGAATCGGAATACAGAGCCATGGCTCATGTAAGCTCTGAACTTGTCTGGCTGCATCGTTTACTCCAAGACATGAAAGTTGATGTTCCCCTGCCCCTCTCACTATATTGTGACAACCATGCTGCTCTTCATATTGCGAAAAACCCTGTATTCCACGAACGCACAAAGCACGTGGAGCTGGATTGTCACTTTGTCCGGCAATTGGTGACCGCTGGCTTCCTTCGTCTACTTGACATTTCAACTGAACAACAGCCAGCTGATATTTTCACTAAGCCACTCGCAGCTGACAGAATCACTACGTTACTCTCCAAGCTCAGTATTTCGAATTTTCTCCATTCTGGGCTTGCGGGGGTAATGAAGTTAAGCAGATTTCTGATATTTAACAGGAAATGCAGAGTTAGGAAGGAAGGAGGTCCAAATTGTATTTTGTAAAACAAAGAGGGCTGAGTTGTATTTGTTACAACTTAAGGGAAGTGCTGGATGAGCGCCAGCTACTTGTAACAAACTTGTAACGGTTTTTCATAACAGAATATACTTTTCCAATTTTTCTTCTCTGCAATCTCTCCGGCGTCTTCTCCGGTTTTTCCTTCCGATCGAATCAACGACCTGGTTTCCGGTACGTCGGGAACTGATTCTCCGCATGCACCAAGTCATAATTCAATTGTTTTTTTGCACATAGTAAGATGTTACTTCTAGTATCTGCTCGCAGCTTTATGTTCTTTCCAATAATTCACTGCACTGCATGAGGTTTCTCATATCGCCAATTGTTCGCATCCAGGAAACTGCATTTCACTTTTGCGCATCCACATAAGTATTCTCATAATTTATAGCGAAAAAGTTTTGTTGTAAAGATTTAGTCGAAATGAAAATGTGGTGCAGGTGGCTAGCAACTCATCTCAAAATGTGGAGCTAATGCTGCAAGAGAGCTGCATCGACCAATCTGGCTGACTGATTGTGCTCGCCAATGTGGATGTGGACTCTATCTTGCATCCCTCTCCTCCCCGTTGGCTTTGTTATAACCCCACTTCATCCCGCATCCAACAAGACCAGTCCATCTGCAACTGCAAACAATGATACTAACACCTGCTCGAATTCCCCTGACCAACAGACAAAATCCAATACTGGTGGATGCCTGCTGACGGTTGGACTCCAGGTGCTGGCAAGCTCGCTGCCATCAGCCAAGTTAAGCCTCTCGAGCACCACAGCCATTAACAGCCACCCATGCAACATGGTGCACCGAATAGGACTAGCCCTCGGGCTCGGGACAAGCGCTGGGAGTAATGAGGTAGCTGTTGCTGCTGCTTCAACCTCTGGTGAGCCTGAGACCAAAACGGCTGCTGGTCAGGCCTGAAGCTTAAACTGTCCAAGTAAGCCAAAATTCAAATGACAATGGTTCCATTTGCGTCGTTTTGGGTAAATAAAGAAGACAGTTAGTTGGTAGTGGTCAAGCGGAGGAGGATAGGCCTCCCTCGGTGATCCGGCATGAAGGTTTTGCAAAGACTTGATTTATTGGGCTGGCTCATAGAATATGCTGGTGATTTTAGGGGTTGGCCCTCTCTGTTTCTTTAGTTTTTTTTCTTCTTGTTAATGTTGTATTTCGAGTAAAAAAAGATGACATGGGGGAGTTAAGAGCGCACCAAATGTGATTCTGGGTCCCTGGTGACGCTACGCAACCATTTGTTGCATATTTGTGAGGCGTCACCAGTCTGCCGTGGGTGGTGGTCCGGGTATTGACCTCAGCTCTGTTGTCATCTTCCCTTTGTTTTGGCTTAAGGCAACGCATTTAATGCCACTGACATTAGCTACTTCATTTTCTTTGATACTGAATGTTTTGCACTTTTAATGGATGTCACAACCGAAAAAGTTTTTAAGTCATAGTAAAATTAGAATTGAATTGAAATAGCGACAGTTTTTTTTGCCCCTACAAATTTCGCAACTAATATGCCTCCGGCCTATGTTTTTGACTCCCCGATTTGAAGCTGTACCTTGAAAGTTGAGTTGGCTAAAATGGCTATAGAAATATGCACTATGCAGGGTGGTTGAGCTTCATTGAAAGGGCAAGTCAGGAAAGCAGGGGGACAGTGAAGTGGGGAGCCAGAGTGACGAGAACAGGGAACAATCAAGTGACTCGGCAGTCATCAATTGATTCATTCATAAATGCTTGTTTTGTCTCAACGGACCAAAACCAACAACCAACCTCAAATTTCGTGAATAGGAAGGCCCCAAAGCCATTCAGGGGTCCTTGATTCAAGGTCCTTGATTGACCTGCAACACAAGACACCCATCAAACAATTCCACACGGGACAAACCTAGGAAGTTTAACAAATGCCCTAAAAAAAAGTCTGATAATTCTGATGGTGATCTGTACAAAAACTTCAGATCTTGGAGTCAAAAGTGTAAGGGAAAAGGAAAGAAAGTGACCACTAAGTTCACAATGTCAAGAAAAGTGTTGAGCATAGTGGTTTATCCCACATCACCCAGTGGAGGCTCTAAATTGATCCTTATATATAGTTGGGCTCCCCCACTCATTGTCAATTGGTTTTGAGTGTGGATCCGACAATTCTACATGGTATCAGAGCGGGTTTTGGCCGCACTCTTTGAACATGCCCGTGACGGTTAACTAGGTCCGCACGAGGTCCCACTTGTCGAGGTTAACGAAGGTCCTCGCAAGTGAGGGGGGTGTTGAGCATAGTGGTTTATCACACATCGCCCAGTGGAGGCTCTAAATTGATCCTTATATATAGTTGGGCTCCCCACTCATTGTCAATTGGTTTTGAGTGTGGATCCGAAAATTCTACAAAAAGCATACAACCATGACCGAAGCAAAAGATATTATGTATCAAAGACCGTTGTGAATGTTCATATTGTGTATCATTCATGGATTTGCTATTTGCGGCAGTCGCTGGAAGTTGGTTGTGGAGAATCATGGAATGAATTCAAGCTAGGAAAGTGACATTTTTGCTGCGCATCTTAGTTGGACTTTTCTAATTTGTAAACGTGTTTCAAACATGTCACTGTTGGGATGTTAAATACTTTTCTACATGTCGCTGTTCTAGGATGCCTTTCTTTTGCCACTCAAGATTACTCTAATGGGTAATCATAGGTTTATTTTAGAATGCGCGTAGTTGATTGTTCTTGTTTGAAAACAATGTGGTTTTATATCGTTTTTGCACATTAAGTCTATTGCAATCCAATATGAATAATAAACAAAATTAGAGAAAAATTCAGAAAAATATTATTTTAACAGAAAAATTCAAATAAAAAAAAGTTAATTCTAATATTTATATTTGTATATTTATTAGAAATTCTACATTTATCAGATGTTTATGTTCATCAAGTGAATATTTATGTACACCAAATGAGTCAATATGTTCATTGGTTGTGTACGAATGTTAATCATATGATGAACATATCAACTCATCTAATAAAGATGTAGCTCATCTGATGAATATAGTAGAATAAATATAAACAAAAGCAAAGGAAACTCATTTGATGAACATATTCAGATTTGATGAACATATCACCTCATGTAATTAACATATCATCAGATCTAATGAACATAGTAGCTCATATGATGAAAATTGCAGTTGATGAATATAGCAGCTCGTCTAATTAATTTAGAGGAATAAATATTAACAAAAGAAAAGAAAGCTCATCAAATAAACATATCATCAGATCTTATGAACATAACAGTTATGCTAATTAACATATTATCAAACCTAATAAATATAACAGCTCATATGATGAACATTGTGCCTAGTCACTACTACTCAGGCATTAGGAACCACCCTATCATAAGTTAGAGGAGCAACAACTACATGTAGCAACAAGAGCCGAGGCAATTTGCACCTCAATATCATGCGGGATCAAAAATCAACGGGATGGAGTCACAAGTGGACAAGCTAGACAAATACATCAAGAAACGTGATCTCACGCTAGCCAACATGAAAAGAAAAATTTCTCAGCTAGCTACTAACGTGATAAGATACAAATCTTGCAGGGCCAACTCCTAACTTAGACAGAGAAAAACTCATACCCGAATTTCAGCAGTGTGCACGTAATTAGTGAGGAACACGTCCAAAAAGTCCATATGCCAGCAGAGGGAATTTTAGAGCTTATCAACCCACTGCCGTGTTAGAGCTAATCACTCAAGGTAAATACAGTAGTCGCAAGGTGAAGTGATTTTTTCTAAGGGATTCAAAATTGCAGAGCATGCGATGCAACAGACTACAACCAAAGGCATTCATCCGCCCTCAACGCTGCGACCACTTGCTTCCATTATTTCAGCCGCCTGCACCACCATCCTCACTGTCTAGGGCTACCAAATAAAGCATGAATCGAAAGTAGTAACCGTATCATAAAAGCGTTAGTTGTAATCGCCGCGTGCAAGCATTGCGCGTGAAGAGACGCTTCCGAGCATGCGGCTTAGTCTTAAAAATTCAAAGATTCAATTCGGCACACTCCCCATGGTACGAAGACAATTATTAGTAGAAGGGTACAGGGAGATGCTGAAAGCCAAAAAGATGTTACCTAGTCTCTTTGCAGAAAGGTAGTTTCTAATTGACTTAAGATTGTACATGAGAGTTCGAATGGTAGCACAAGACATGGAATCACCAATGATGACATATTTGAGTTGCCACACTAACCGCAGAGCTACAATTGACTTTCTAGAAACCCTCAAATATTTCAAGATGGACGAAATTTTGTATCTCAGCTTTAAGGTTAAAGATACAAACTTTCAAATCAATCTCGACCAGGTTTGAAAAACATTCCACTAGGATTCGGTGATGCCAACAGGTACGAGCGACGCATAAGAGGAGAGCTGCCAAAATCCTGGAGGAAAATTTTTGTTGTGCCTAAACTCAGATTTAGACTTTCACAAATAGATGCCACGTATATACGTGACCCAACTCTCTTCTACATCCAAAAAAGTCATGGAAGACATCATATTTGCTCGAGATAATGGATGAGATCAGGTTCAATTTTCAAAATACTTTTTTCTACTATGCGCCAGTAGAGGATTGCAGACTGACTTTGCAAATTATGTGTGTCATCACTTTGATATTAGTCTGGGCAAAGCTGGTCTAATAGTATGTGGATGAGCTATCACACATCTTCTGCAGCGTGTAGAAGCACTTCTCGTACTTCTAGTTGAAGAAAGAGACACCATTCAACCCGCCTATCTAACACAGGGGTTGTTTAGGAAGATGAGAGTCATCCAAGTTTGGAGAGCTAGTCAGATAGCCTGGATCTATCACAGATATCTAGTACTATGATAGAAATTATCAGCAGCTGAGGAGGAGCGTGTGGAAGATCAGAATCAGCACCACCAATCCGAAGCACACCCTACAACACCATTAGCATCCAATACTAGAGCTGGAACTTCAGTTGAAAGATGAGGAGATGCATGGATGAGGGGAGGCAATTGATTTAGTGTAGGGTACATGAAGAACCATCTAGCGAGGCACGATACCCTCGGTTCAAAGATGCACTTAGGAATTTCTGAGACAAGTGTTACATGGTTGCGAAGAGGTGCTAGCTGACCCACCAGCAGAAGATTAGGAGACTGCGCTTTAATATTGCATATCATTCGTCTCCTATATTATCAAAATATACTTTACTTTGACATTTGACATGTTTTGGATTTGATTATTCTAGTTTTATTTTGTTTTGAATTTTATCATGATCAACCACTAACATTGAATTTATATGAGTCCTTAAGATTACGATAAAGTTGTGGTGTGGAGTTTTTTCAGGAAACACGTCAAGTTTCTGAGAATTGAGAGGCAACCCACGTGTAGGTTATATCTTGTCGCGCACACGCCTCAATTAATGGAGCTCTTACAAGAAATCAACTAAAGCTGCGTGCAAAGAAAAAGACACCACACACGCAGCCTGATCAGTTAACGCGTAGGTTATGAGATCGGTTTGGCTAGACTGAGATTTTTTGAGTTCTTTCTTACACTACTTATTTCCCTTCACTATGATATATGCTTATGAACTGTGAAGACTCATTTGATTTTTAATGTGGGTGGGAAAATTATAATATAGTGTTCAATAGAGTCAAATGTTAGTTTTAATAGAGTTTTTAATCTTTCATTATTTTAATATTTTATTTTCTTAGAGTCACTCTCATAACAATAATATAATTTGAAATTCTTTCAAAAAATGTGCTTTGCTAGATATTCACTACTTCATTCAGGTGATTTGGTTTCATGCATATTCTGATGAGTTTTTGTGATTTAGTCAAATGACTTGGTATGAAACCTTGGAAAGCTTCGAAAAGCTTTGCTAGATCATGTTGACACTTGGATTGAGATAATATATAATGATTTTATGCCCGGATCACCAGCTAAGACCCCTAAATGTTTGTATGACTTGGTTTGAACATTGTCTATGAGTTAATGCCTTTAAAAAAATTAAAATTGTGTGATATAAGTGACCCATCTTCTCTTGAAAGTATGACTAAAAAAACACCTCTCCACCTAATGGCCAATAGGAAAATAAGAGAGGGTGAAAAGTTCGAAAAAAAACTTAAAAAATAAAAGAAAAAGAATAAAGTCATGTTTGATAAAGTTGTAGGTGAAGCTTATCTTTTTACAAACCAAAAAGTTTACAATGTCAAGCTCCTCTGAATATGAGATTGTCTCCTAAGCCACAAGCTAATTTCTCACCGTTGTGGAATGAAACCACAGTTTGGTATCAACTCATTCCCAGTTTGGTGAAGAGTGGGAAGTAGTTTTGTACATAACTAGTAAGCCATATTCATTCCTTGTTTGTATCTTTAATATTTTTTATATTGGTTATTCTTGAAAAGAGTTGATGCATGTGAAGGCAGATGCGTATAAAAAAGCTAAATAAAGTTGATTGCCAATAAACTTTCTTTATCATTATTGCTTGTTAGATATATGTATGTGAGATAAGTTCCAGATTTAGAGAGTAGAAGGACAGTAAAGTAAAGATAGATTAAAATTGAACTACATGGGATACATTTATTTGTTGTGATACCTTGAGCTTTGTTGTTTGCTCGAGGAAGATCAAGAGTTAGTGAAAGGTATTTGATGAGACCAGATTATTCTATCTTTTTTATTCCTAAATCACGTAGTTATTAATCGTTCTTCAGTGATATTTAATAATTTTAGCTAGTTTTTATATTTCATGCTTATTTTAGGTCTTGCCGCGATGACGTGCTAAAGAAGACAATTTAGAACAAAAATCAGAGAATATCATAGAAGATGGATAGAAGACGTACATTTTGTGTCAAATAGCAAGCAAGCTGCGCTCTGGGACACCAGCCATGTGCGTAGCTTACGTGGAAAAGGGAAAACACTTGTCGCATTTAGAAAGCAAAAGAAGCTGACATCATTGCTTAGCCGTGCGCGAGAGTCAAGCGCGCAGTTCAATAGGTGACATGTGCGCACGAGATGTAGACCTTCTAACTTACGAGGGGCATATGCTAGATGTTTGATTTGAGCGATTCAAGCGGCTATTGAAAGATTCGAATATTATATCTAGTTTTTTAAAAGAAGTTAAAGGCTAAATCACATCGGATTTCTGCCAACAAAACAAGTAAAGTCAGTGGGCATATAATTTTCTAAATTAACTCCAACTGTCTAAACAAGTATATCTTTTATCAACTGTCTAAATCTGATTATTATCATAATTTCCTAAAGATATACATCATATTTATACAAATTACTTAACTTAAGTTGTGAGCAACACCAAGGGATATATTAGGATGTCTCGGCCTCACTATTCCGTGTGATGTCGTGTTGGCTTCAATGAGTGCATAATTTAGGAGAGCAATAGAGACAGCAAGGGAGCTCGTTCTAGAGAATTCAGAGACAGTTTGTAAGATTTTCTTTATTAAACTGATTATAGCTAAGTCGCTTGTGTAGTTCAGGTGTTGAGACTTGTGAATCGATGTTGTGGGATATTCGTTCTTAATAAATTCTTATTATGATATGGTGTTTATTATACTTCAACTGAATTATTGCTTTGTTACATGACAACTTTAATTAATGAATGCTTTGTTGTATGATTTCTTACTGTTGATCCAGTTGTGAAGGCTTGGACCAATACAAACTAGTCGAGTAGCAATTAAATTGATGCTCATGCCTTTAAAGGTAAACAAACTCTTGATTTCCGTGAGCTAAATAATCTAGTCCAACTCCCTACCATAGTAGCTGAACTTCATCTGTCTTTTGCCAGGCTGACAATCTAATTAATTCATTTTAGACATACATGATTCATATGATTGGCTAAAGAGTATGATGAATGAATAGTATGAGTAATTATTTACACCTAGTCAAATTGCCATGATTGATTAGTAGTGTATATTTTGGTGAGTTCAGTTTATTACAAGAGATCTATCATTAGAATTGATGATCAACACATTCACAAGTCAAGTCACATGAGCTACATACTTTATCTACTGATTTCCTTATCTAGAGTGCAGGTTAAATAGTTAATACCATCAATTCACACTCTTTAAATACCTCAAGCTTTGAATTTTTTTATTTGTAACTGAGTCTGTTGCTAAGTTGAAGGAACTTGTTCACATGGATCGACCTTGTATTGCTACTAGATAGTGAACTAGATATTTATTGAATTATTTATATAGGACAGTACAATGACGGTTCGGTCATTGACCCTCATCATCTAGATAATAATTAGCTAAACATGAAATTAGTTTTCTTTTGACTATATAACTGCTTTCTTGCTCCATTATATTTATCTACGAATTCTCCCACTCTTCACCCTTATTCCATTGATGAGGGACATGCTAGGACTTGGACAAAGTAGCATCATTGGTTGCATTTTCAATTACATGAATTTTAGATTGCTATCTTCATAGAAACATTAAAGTGAAATTCAAATTTAGAATTATTTGGTCGCTGAAATTATTAGATAAATTAATATTTATATCCGCACTTAGTAGTGTTGAATAAACTAAGTAGAAACCAACAAAGTGTTGACATAGTGGTCTTAGATGTTGTCTAATAACCCCAAATTTCTGGATTGATTTTGAATTCACAACCTTATAGATAACGAGTGAGATTCGCGATCCGACCACCACCCACCAAATCTTGATTCCACTTATGTACTACAAAACAAATAATTAACTTAATCATTAAATTGTTAATTTGCAAATTAATCACGATGAATATTTTTCCCGCAAAACCAAAATGCTGCTCATCAGCCAATACGAAAACGCCACGACATAACACCCACCACACCTACGCGTTCCCCAAAAGAGCAAAAAG
>NQLW01000808.1:153348-166848 GCA_002312845.1 Kalanchoe fedtschenkoi
TCCATTGGTCCAACTAGTAAAATTCAAACTTATTCCGCCACTCACATGTAATAGTCCCTCTACATTTATTAATTTCGAAATGAATTTAATTATTTATATCAAGTAATGTAAAAGTATTAAACAACCATTTTCAACCCCAAACACTTTTACATTACCAAAATAGTTTTTTGTCATTTTGAATTTAATGCACATGTGTAAAATATCTACATTATTATTTTAATTATTTTACACGTGTTAGCATATTATTGGTTTATTATTTATTGCTGTGTCGTTTGGGATCTTAATTATTCTGAAATAATGCATTCCTATGCTTTTATTCACTCAATTTTTGAATCGTTTAAGATTATTTTGATTATTCAATCAATTTAATGGATACATACTATTTAATATATTAATTTCTAGTATAAAATGATGCATCTATTTTCGGAAAAATACGACGTTTCTGATGAGCCGTTGGATGTTCCAATACCACCCTTTGGTAATCCACATTCAAAAAACACACAGGATAATAATCCACGTTCCGTGTCTACAACTGTAACCTCCTCGGTAACGCCGTCCCGTCAGTTGACCAGACAGATGTCTGTAAAATTACGAAAATAGTCTCATATTTAGAGGTTCGAAATTCAGCAGAGAAGGGTAGTTTGGTGAACTCGGTTTACAGTAACGGAAAGAATTGACGGATCCCGTTTGGCCGGCACGTTTGGCGCGTGGTTGGACTTGAAGTTGAACCACCAAATAACCACCGCTTTCTTCTCTGCTTCCTTTCGTTTTACAGTAGTGCGCGTATTTAGATATCTCAATAAGCAATTAGTATTTGCATAATGATAAAATAATTTAATTAAACAAATTGATTAATTTAATTATTAAGAGCTGGATGCACCCACTCCTATAAGTCGAATCTCTCTCTCTTTCCCCCGACTTTTTTTTTTCTCTTTATTTTTTTTATACCGGTCGGCCACTGTTCAATCCGCCGCCGTCCCTCGCCGGAAAACCTCCATTACCAATCGGTAAACCACGCGCATCGTCGGCGGGCTATCCACCTTCTAGCTACCGAACATATTTTGTCGCTTCTTCATTCCCGGATGTTGTTGAACCGTCTCATGTGATATCGCATTCGGCGGTTGAAAAGTGGTTGGATCTCTGTCCGGGCTCCGGATTGCTTCTGATTGCGGCGTCTGCGGAAAATGTGGGCGATTGTTTCGGATTTTCGAGGCGGTTTCGGGCGGTTCATGCATTGGTGATGATCTAGGGTTCGGTTCGGTGATTTGGGTAGTTTCGGTTGCGGTTATTTTTTTGAGTCCGCAATCGATCATTTCGGAATGAGATGGTATGTGATCGCCTGCACTAATTCCTCGATTTTACTCCCTCTCTACTACCGATGTGTTTTGGGGAGGCCTGCATAGCTTTTAAGGCTTGAGCATTTCTTATCAATGATGAGCAGATCTCTGCAACCGCTTTGAGTTTCCATGTTCGCTTTTGGTGTTGGGAGGTCGTGTGATGATGGGAATTGTGGTTGACTCGGCTGAAGTTTCTGGTCTTCGGAATTAGGAAATAAATTAGGAATTTTCCTTTTTTTTAATTACTTTTTTTCCTGAATTTGTTTGACTGATTGTTTATAGAATTCCTAGGGTTGATTTTTCGTTCAGTTTGTATGTTTTGTCTTTTTGGGAAGTCAGCAACTTTTCAGCTGTACTGCTTCTTAATTACCTCTTACGGATTTGGATTACAGAAGTGCTAGAGGTATTTGGTTTTGTTTATCGATGAGCTTTTACAGGATGGTTGCCATTGTTATTGAAGCTCTATAATTTTCCTTTGGGTTTTGATTGATCTAATTATATAACTCTTAGTGGAATGGTGAGAGCCTAGTAACATTGGTTCTGCAGGTGATCAACTGTCTGTAAATTAGTGGGGAATGAACCAATGTCTTATATGTGCCTATCGTTGTTATTAGCAATTTGTTGAGTGCTTTCTGTTTTTCGCATGGCATGATTTGTGATGAGTTGTATGGTACCACTGTGTAGCTGAAAAATGTAACATTTTTCGTTGTGTGGCAGTTCAGTGGTTATTTGATATGGAGCAGTTTCATGGTCACTTCTGCTGATCCGTGTCTTCATTGTAATGTTAGGTAGAAGGAAAGGATCACTCCATGGAGGTTAAAAGTGGTCTGCAATTCCAGAAGCGGAGAAGGCTTCTAAATCTAAAATCGCCAATTATTCAGGGAACTAATATGATGGGTAGGAATGCCGGGGATGCTTTGAGAGCATCGTCATCTTTCTCTTTTACGTTACCAAGTAACCTGCCATCCCATGATGCTTCAAAGTGCTCCTCAAAGCAGAAAGCAAAGTACGCGAAAGATGATCTTGGATGGATTGATAATATACCAGAGTGCCCTGTATACTATCCAACTCAAAACGAGTTTGAAGATCCTTTAATATATTTGCAAAGGATTGCTCCTGAAGCTTCCAAATTTGGTAATTTTTCTATTTGCATTTGGCATTTTCGTGAACTTATTGGATTTTCTTTTGGCCAAAATCTATTTTAGTTAATAACTAATATGTTGGATTTTCAAAGGAGAACTTATTGTTTGTACTAAATAGGGAGAATACAATTAGGATATTTCTAAATTCTTAGGGCCTCTTGATAAAGATTATTTTTTACCGTCAGATCTTTCTTTGTGCTTAAAAGAATCTTAGGTAAGGGACTTACTGTGTAGGTACTACTTGTCGTTGTAGTTAGAGTACATGAGCCTTGTGGTAATAAAAGCTTTGACACGTTGGTTGCTTGATCATTGAACCATCTTTCTTGAGTCATCTGAAATTGTTTTTTGATTTAGGTATATGCAAGATTGTTTCTCCTTTATGCGCATCTATTCCTGCCGGCGTTGTGTTGATGAAGGAGAAGGCAGCTTTCAAGTTTACGACTAGAGTGCAACCTCTTCGTCTTGCTGAGTGGAACACTGATGACAAGGTCACATTTTTCATGAGTGGAAGGTGAGTTGCGCAGCAGAAAAATATATGTTAATGAAGAAAAGTGTCATATATTAAATGTTTAATAGGTTGTATCAACAGGAAGTATACATTTCGTGATTTTGAAAAAGTGGCGAACAAGATATTCGCACGTAGATATGGTAGCACTGGATGTCTTCCTACCGCCTTTATGGAAAAAGAATTCTGGAAGGAAATAGCTTGTGGGGACATTGACTCTGTTGAGTATGCATGTGATGTTGATGGTAGTGCCTTCTCGATCTCATCGACTTGTCAACTTGGCAGAAGCAAATGGAATCTTAAGGTGTTAATTCTGCAGACGTTTTTTGTTTTTATTTCCGTTTCTCTGCATACTCTTGTTGATTGCGATACTCAGTACTTACCAAATAACATTGTGTTTTCAGGACCTCTCTCGATTGCCCAAATCTGTACTGCGCCTTCTAGAAACACCTATTCCGGTAATGCATCTTACCCGTGTTTATATTTCTATGCATAATGTGGTTCAGTGTGATCGGGTTGACTAACACACCCATGTCTGTAGGGAGTGACAGACCCTATGCTTTACATTGGAATGCTGTTCAGTATGTTTGCTTGGCACGTCGAGGACCATTACTTGTATAGGTTAGTTTATATTGATATATTTACCCTTTTATTATGCTGTTGTTTGTCCATTAAAAAATTTAAAACTGCAATTCTGTTTGCAGTATTAATTATCATCACTGCGGGGCACCAAAAACATGGTACGGTATTCCTGGACATGCAGCACTAGACTTTGAAAATGTGGTTCGCAAGCATGTTTATACGCAAGATATACTATCCGCTGATGGTGAAGATGGCGCATTTGACGTCTTGCTGGGTAAAACAACCATATTCCCCCCAAGCATATTGCTGGAGCATGATGTTCCTGTTTATAGAGCCGTCCAGAAACCAGGAGAATTTATTGTTACATTTCCCAGAGCATATCATGCGGGGTTCAACCACGGTAGATGACTTCCACTTCCTATTGTTGACTTTACCAAATCCTTAGGATTGTAAATTATCTGAAGTTGCTCTTCTATGAAATCTTCATGATTTATAGGCTTCAATTGTGGGGAGGCTGTTAACTTTGCCACAAGTGATTGGTTTAAGATGGGCGAAGTAGCTGGTGGACGTTATGCTCTTCTTAACAGAGTGCCTCTTCTTCCCTATGAGGAACTTCTTTGTAAAGAAGCAATGCTTCTCAATTTGAAAACAGAGATGGAGTATTCAGAACATGCATTAACTGACAAGGCAACCAGTCGCCTAGTCAAGGCGTCCTTTGTGAAACTAATGCGTTTTCAGCATCATGCTCGTTGGTTATCAATGAAGTCCAGTGCATGCATTGGTGTGCAGCCAAATGTACATCGAGTTGTTCTCTGCAGTATCTGTAAAAGAGACTGTTATATAGCGTATCTTAACTGCAGCTGCCTCTCACATCCCATCTGTCTTCGCCACGGTATGTGAATGAATCTTTTGTCTACTTAACTGATCTTGTGGTTTCTCTTTCTTGATTCCTTTGCATTTCTGTTTCAGACATTGACTCTCTTAATTTCGCTTGTGGACGCAATTTTTCACTTTTTGTAAGAGATGACGTACAAGAAATGGAAGCAGCAGCCTCAAAGTTTGAACAGGAAGATGGATTACTTGAAGAGGCACAACAACTTGCTTGCAGGGACTCCTACAGTATACCTTTATCAACTGGGCTTCCACTGACTGTGGAGGATGGATATGCCCCTTATTCATTGTTAAACTTTGAGGAAAAGTCGTCCGTGACAGCATCTCAAAATCAAATTGTAGACAATGAGGATTGTACTCATTGTCAGCTTAAGGTAAGCTTCTCGGCTGGTTTCACATCTGCGTTAATGTAGTGTGTGTGCTCTATGCTTTTTGAGGTGCACATGCAGATACTGTTGGTAACTTTCAGAAAGAAATTGGATTTTACATATAAAGCTTGTGTGTCAAGCAGGTGAGGTCTACAAAGGAATGCATGGATTCTCAGAGGGATCAGCTTTATCCAGCAAAAAGTTATTCATGCGATGAATTGACCTCCAAAAACACTGGACTCCAGATGACAAACATCGTGGAACAGGTCAGTGATGATTCTGATTCGGAGATATTCCGAGTTAAGCGGCGTTCTTCCATACGAATGGAGAAAAGAAGTAATGATGACTTTCTGCCACTGAGGAATTGCACCGAGCATGTAAAATTTGATTTCAAGTTATTTGATTTCCGGTCAATCCTGTTTTAAGACTATTTCTTCAGGTGAAATTTGTAGCGATTTAGGATGCCTTGTTTCATTACCATAACCAGTAATATGGGTACACGCAGGGACTGAGACACACAAAAAAGTTGCGCACGGAAAGATTCCAGTTGCAATTGGCATCATCAGAGTGCTCAACAACAGCAGATGATCATCCTGCTTACTATTCTAAAGCATCAAATGCTTCAAGGGACACAGTTTGTATAAAAGTCAGGAAGCTGGCTGGTCAAGACGGTGCTCTTAGTGTACACCATAGGAAGGAAGCATTTGAGCACGGCCATGGAAGGAGTTGGAGGGAAGTTCCATCGCCAAAGCGCATAAAAATTAGAGGGCCTTGTGGTTCGAGCAGATTAAATTTACGTTGATGAAGCAAAGCTGGGGCAAAAATGCATCAAGCACCTGCTTCTATTTGTTTCTAGTCCTTTTTACCTTCCATTAACAGGGGTTCTAACTACACAGAGTTGTTGGGAAGACTAATTGGGGAAGCAAGCAGTGGTGAAGAAGAAGAGTTAACCTTGGTTTAGAAAAGGTAACCATTCTTTTGTGCAGGCCTCCAATTAGTGGGGCGTAGAGCAAGTTGATTCTTGGGGTTCTTAGCTTGAGAACCTTTTTTTTAATTTGTAGTCTAATTGCTTTCCACATGTTTCTTCCTTTGTAGTTGTTGTAGTTATAGGGAAGCTAATTTTCATTCTGTTTTTTCCCTTGTATTATTATTATTCTTTTATGTATTAACTTTGGGGATGAAATGTAAAGTTCTGCATTTCATTTTTTCTTGTTGGCACTCTCATCCCAGGTCATTGAGGAGAGTCTGGAAATAAAAGCAATAGAAAGAAATATGTAGGATTTTTACATCACATTTATCAGGATCCTCTCCATCCGTCTCCATCTATTGTAGCTTCAATCTCTTAGACCTCGAAAATAAAGTTGTTTAATTTGTTCTAGTTTCTTGTCGCCCAAATTAACCTGTTCCCAGCAACCGCTGTTCATTCGTGAAGTATTTTCTTTATCCATTTGGTACAAAACTGCGTACGTATCTTCTACTCACGTTCATATTTTCCCACAAGCTAGCTAGAAATAAGAGTCCTAGTTAGTAGTAGTCATCAAGGGTCAAGTTGTTTCTCTTCAATAATGGTAATATTAATAATTAATTCCCCACCCCAACCGCTATGAGCGGTGAAGCTACCTGCTACAGCAAACATTTTTAAGTGGCTCAACATTGTTCTCTCTCATCTTTTATTTGTAGTACCTACTTTACATTTTCACATTTGTGTTTGGCCGATATACCCTATATATAAAAGCGGTTTAAATGATATGCTTTGATAGTTTTTAGAATTTTAAAATTTCTAGAATGTATTTATGATTTAAAAGTTTAGGCTTTTAAGTCATGATTCAACAATCCAATATAAATCACTTCTTCTTCTCTCCAATAGCCAGGACATTTCTCTAAGTGCTTTCTCAGCAATCTCCCCCTCACTTGGAGAAATGTTACATGTTCCCCCTCGATGTTATGTCCCTCCTTGTGGCATGCATCATCTTCGTAGGTGCGCCCTCTGCGTCTCTCCCCTCCTCTCTTGGGATCCGATCCACGTCTTAGTCGCCCTTCGACTCTCTTTGGCCCAACCAGCTCACTCGCACTTTTGCGAGTCACTCTCACCGCCCTGCAGCGTCCTTCATACTTGAGGTGCCTTCATTCATGTCATTGGCCTCCAACATGTGTTCACTGGTCCCAGATTGAACCGTCGGCTCTGATATCATGTTGAATTTTGGATCAGATCATATTAGATTATATCCACACTATGACTCAAAAGTCTAGGTTTGTAAGTTATGGTTCAACAATCCAATATAAGTCACCTCTTATTCTCTCCAATAACCGATGTGAGCTATTTCGTCAAGTGCTTACTCAACATTTTAAACATTTGAGTTTCATATTTTTAGTGTTTTTACAATGTTTCAAAATTCCTTCAAAACTATATTGTTTCATAATTCTAAAAACCCTAAATCTTAAAACACTAAGCCCACATGTGTTTGGTCAAAATATGATAAATATTAATAATTACAAAAGAGAGATTTTAATTTTAAATATCAAGATAATTTGTCCCACTAAAATAGATGAGATTATTTATCCTTTTACTATTTACAAGGACTACTACCAAATGTGCCAAAAGCACTAAAGAACCAAACCCCTTAAACCTAGAAACCCTTAAAATACTATAAATATTAAACCATAAAATTTTAAGAATCTTAAACGCATTCAAAACGGTGTCATTTTAGTTGTTCATGTATATAATTTGTATACCCTAACAGGTACATACGTTTATCCTTTTACCATTTATAGATGTTATTTTTATTTGTGTTGAGTATACCTCATATACAAGATAAAAGAACAGATGTCGGAGCGGAATCGGAGCGAGTACTGGAGCAAAGTGACGCGAGCGCAGTGAGAACGGTTGGTAAATCTGTACCTATGGTTACTATTACAAATACCATATAATTGTAACTTAATTGTGTACGACAATCTGAATAATAAATTACTGTTCTTTTGCTACCAAGAACGTACGCACAATGACGAACCTCGTTAAATTTTGCGCTCTATTTAATGTTTTGCTCTTGTTAACAAGCCGAATTTCTCAACAATTTGTCATTGTTTTATATAAAAAATCATGATAATGATAATGAAAATTTTTCACTCTATTAATTAGGTGCGTCTGACATATTTTGTTTATAATAGAGAGATCAGTGTAGTAATTGACTCTGTTAAATTCATCTCTGAATTTGTCCGCATTGCATTCTACAATTCAAAAACGTATCTTGATCACAATTTTTTAACATTTATATTTTACATACTTTACGTTCAAAAATGAATGAACGCCATTTTAAATGATATGTTGAAGTCAAAAAGTTAACAAGTGACTTAATAGATATGAATTGGTGGTAAAAGCTTTTTAAGCTTTCAATCTGTCAGGCCAGACACCAACTGATAGTGTCTATAGAGAGGTTATGAGCTTCTTATAAGGAAAATTGAGTGGAAAGGAAAGTTTGAGGGAAAATTGAAAAGAAATTGAATTCTTGAAGGATTCAATCTAGATTTTCTTTGTTTGGTTTCATAAAGAAAATGTCAAAAAAAATTGTTGGGAATCCATTTCATTTTTCATAATCATGGAAAGTTTTATGAAAAATAGGTAAAAAAATATTAACATTTTATTATTTCATACATTGAGAATTTGATTAAATATATTGAATTTGTTCAAAAAATGGTTATTTGTTTAAGATACGTTGAACTTGTTTAATATATGTAGAATCACATTTTATATCCAATTTTTCATCTATTTTTCTTTCCCTCCAATTTTCCATCTAAACTAAACAATGAATTTTACAAATTTTTCATCAAATTTTCCTTTCCGCCAAATTTTTCCTAAACCAAACACAGCCTAATAGTAATACCATTAGTTCGACTTGTTAAAATGTGCACTGAAAGTCTTGTTATAGCTAATGTTATGTCGGGCATCACATTCAAATCGTCCACAATTAATAATCATCACACAAATATATACAAGAAAACCGAGTATGTAAAAATAAAAAAGGAATTAAGTGGATGAATAATTTTGTAGCCGGCCTATTAAAATGCATGTACAAACATATGCATGAACGAGAAAACTTGACGGCAGTCGCATTCCAAATTTCTTGGAGACATGCATGGGCAGAGGATAGATCAATCGATGACAAAGACAACCCTAATTTTATTGATCAACACTTCAGAAGCTTGTCGCAACCCTCACGTCTCAAACCTCCTTTTCTTTCTCTAACCTCTTAACACATGAGCCATTCAGTGCTCCTCCTCCAGCTTGACATTTGGAGCTTCAAACCTCCTTGAGGATCATATTTTGTAGAATGCAGCATGAAATAGGTATACACTGGTCATATTTTTTTTTTATATGGACACATTTATAGTGAATGGATTTGAACACATGATCTTATGATTGAGAATTCAAATACTCAGTCGCGAGGTATGGGTGTCAATAGATCTTACTCATATTCATTCACCATAATTTAGACCCACATCCGCTTCATTAGGATCCAAACTCAATATATTCTCATATTCATCCATTAGATCCAAGCTCAATACTCATACTCCCTCTGTCCTCTTTTACATGTCACTCAACCGAATTTTTTTGTCCACTTTTACTTGTCACACTTAACAATTTTCAATGCATATTTAATATCAACAACTACCTTAAAACATCAAACATTAATCACTTCTTTATCATAATCAATAAAAAAATCATTCATCACCGGCCAGTAATCATCTACCAATTTTATTTTTTGCACGAACTTTAAAAAAAAAACATCAACCATCCACTCATTAAATTTGTTCAACCGCTAGCATTAACTTCATCTTAATCTACTCAAATTAACCTTAAACGACATGTATTAGAGGACGGAGGGAGTATAGTGGACCCATTAGATTCAGATTTTTTATTTTCACATATTCAACCATCAAATAAAAAAAATAAAATAAAAGCTAATTTAAAAAATTGTGATTTTTTGATTTTTTTTAAAACTAATTTATTTTAAAAACTACTTTTTTTTGTTTTAAACTATGGATTGTCAGAGATAGCAGAGTCAGATTTAAAGTAATACTACTTTGTAACCAAATGCATTGTTAATAATGAAGAGCTTAATTAGATGCTCAACATTAAATTTGTGATGTCGGTCAATTAGTATAAGAATCTATTGAGATCTGAATCCAATTATTAATTGTTATTGTTTATACAAGTGTGCATGAGAGCATGTAGTACGGTTATTTTTAATCTATTTTGTTACACATTGCTTTGACTTAAATTTTAGGGGAAAAATCCAAAAGGGGCCCTGAACTATCACCGGTTACCCAATTGCGGTAAGAACTACTATGATTTCCAAAAACGGTGCAATGAAAAAAAAACTGGACTGATTTTCTATATTAAAATGTACCATTACATTCCAAACCTAATATTATTATAAGACTTAGATTTGTATGCAAAAATTATGTGATTTGATTATCAAAAGACTTCGTTTTCTTTATGTGCGCAAAATGATATAATTTATTTTGATAACCAAACGATGTAATTTTCGCACACAAATCTAAGTCTTATAATAATATTATGTTAGGAATGTGATGGTAAATCTTATTTTAGAAAATCAATCCAATTTTTTTTTCATTGCACCCTTTTTGGAAATCGTGGTAGTTCTGACCGTAATTGGGTAAGCGGTGGTAGTTCAGGGCCTTTTTTGGGTTTTATCCCTAAATTTTACGCTTATGCTTCTCTGTTCGATACTCGCATGATGTTCTGACACATTAATCAGATGCTTCCAACCCAATCTCGTTTGCTGTTTCTCAAAATATTCCCCAATAAACACGCCACATTCTTAGCTATATATTCTTAAGAATATCATGTTCGGAATATATACTACCATCGGTAGTCAGCGATAAAGAGAGAAACTAGCAATTCATAATATTTTTCATGATGAATTGTTATATAAATGTGTACGTATAATAAATATAGTGAAAAAAAAGAAGAAAAAAAAATGTGTACGTATAATAAATATAATATTATATATAATATTATTTAGTAAACGGAAGCTAGGTCAAATTCAAAATTCATGTGCATGTGCTTGTGCTAATGTCAGTTGTTTTGCTTTGTGTTATGCTGCGTTTCTTTTTGTATGTTTTTGAGCAGATGGATATTTAGCGGGCTAGAAAACTCTACTTGGTTACATTGTTGTCAATATCGGACTAAATTTATTAGAAATCGGAGTGGAATCTAGTCCAATTCAAGTTTTTATACCGGGTTGGTTGTATATATATTCAACGCTGAATGTAGATGGATCGATCAACATTAGAATGAAGCAGAATTACCAAATTTTTTTATGTTTAATTATGCTGAAATTGGAATTTTTATTCTTGCCAAAATTCGAATTAATGAGCTTAGTCAGGGTAGAGATGGAAGTTCTATAGAATTCTTCGACTTTACATGAAGATTGCACAAATTCATTATTGCCTCATCAGATGGAGATGAAAGAAAATTTCTTCAGGACGTGTTTGGTTTAGAGAAAAATTAAAAGAAAGGAAAATATGAGGGAAAGTGAGAATGAATCTTTTGTTTGATTTATGAAAAATTAGTGAAAGCAAAATTAGATGGAAACAGAAGGAAAAGTTGATGGAAACAAAGAGCATTTTAGTAGTTTCCCATGAATTTTCCACCTCAAACCAAAAAGAGGAAAATTAAATGAATTACATCGGAAATTCACTTTTTCTTCTATTTTTCTTTTCTCACTATTTTTCCTAAACAAAACATTCATTGGATTTCTTGAACTTTGTATGAAAATCATAGAAGTGCAATCCATTTGATGTTTCTTTCTTTCTTTGGCAATCATTTGTTTTGCCTTCAAAAAATTGTGTAAGTTATGAAACACAACTTGTTTTATTTGAATATATAAGTGATGGTATGAGTATCAAGAAAAGAACACTTGATTCTTCTCAATCTTATGTGGTTGTTATTCTTTTGATTGATGTGTAATTTTGCTTTGCTGTATTAATGATTTCTATTCTCCTAATAAAATTTTATATGTTGAATAGTTAGAAGATAGAAGTTTGGTTGGTCGCTAATTTTTCTTTTAATTTTATATAGGGTAATATAAATACTGATCTAGTGCATAAAATATTTGCTTATATTTTCACCAACATGGGATACCAAATATTAATTTTTGGTATAATTTATTTACTCAGAAAGATTATATGTAATTCATGATTTTTATAACTTAATATATCATTCTATCTTGTTAGTTAGGAGAGTAACTAATTTAGGATTGGTAACTAATTTTTATTTGACTTTTACATACATTTTGCAGGTACACTTTATGTCTATTTCGATGAATGCTACAAGATAAACATGTTCACACTCAGTGAGGAACCTCATATGATAATCATTTGAAAGAAAAAAAAGACTTGATCGGCGTGAGGCCACAATATCTTAACAAAATAGAGTGGATAGTGGCACTGACATATATTTTTCTTTACAATTCTTTGAAGGCGGCATAATGTCACGCTTTAAAGAACAGAAACCGATTGAAGCATCAAAAATTAAATGAATAAGTTTATATGCATTATAACATTTGCTCAAAGGTAAATATAATTCATTATAAAGGAACTTGCCGGAAAAATACTAATATTTTGTTATGTGTGATTCTTTTTCTTCAGGGTGTACTTTAAAGGTAAAAATATTATTCGATTAACAGAGTTTATTGAAAACACTCAATTAATACTAGAGGATGATCCCTTCTCTTTAACGATGGACGAAGTTGAAACTATTCACCGACAAATAGAAGATTATGCATTTCATAACAACTCTAATGTTTAAGGTTTTCTGGATACAACACAGGCTAAAGGAGGAGGTATCATAAGAGATAAAGAGGGCAATCACATAAAAAGTTTTCGGTTTACTCAGAAAGGAAATATTGGAGATAATCACCAACCTGTTTTTTATGCATTATACCTGGGATGCATTCTGGCGAATTCCTTTGATATCCACCTCTCGGAAATCCAATCTGATTCCCTGACTCTCATCAATTTCTTAAAAGGCAACAGAAATCCTCCATGGAAATGCTTGGATATTACAAGTCAGTATGACCTGCAGTTTTGCCGAGATTTTTCCAAACTGATTGAGAAGAAAGAGAACATGGTAGCGATCAACCTAGCGGAGACAGTCAATGGTTTTGTTTTTTCAATCAATTCCTCAGAGGATCAATGCGACAATAACACTAAGAGGCTCATAAGAGAAGACAAAATTGGATACCCGAAATGGCAAAGGTGATAGCGGGCGATTAGAGAGTTCCACCCAGCTGAGTTGCAAGCAGCGATCCTAAGGCCACGACTGGCGCCTCCCTTTGTTTCCTTGTCTATCCTTATTTAGGATCTTGTATCCCTTTTTTTTTTATTTTTCTTTGCTTCAAGCCGTTATGAGCTGTTCTTTTTTCTGCCCTGAACCAGGCTGTTTGGTTCCCTATTAATAAAATATTTTCATTAAAAAAAAATGTTTAAGGTTTGTTGCAACTTTATTTTACTTAAGATTGTGTGAATATGATTTTTTAAACTTATTGCTTAAGAATGTCGAATTGCGTGAAAAATCTTGGATTTATAAGGTGAGGATGTAAATGATGATATGAATGATCAACTTAATGGAAATGTCAATTTTCATTTTCAAA
>NQLW01000808.1:172588-204322 GCA_002312845.1 Kalanchoe fedtschenkoi
TCTTTCTGAAAGACAACATTGTGTACTATTTGGACTCCTGGTGTGTGTCGGGCCGCACGATCGAGCGTTGGTAATCTATGTTGAAGAGGGAGTCCTCTTGGCCTTTCACTACGTGTTTTAAGTAGTGATTTATTGGTTGTAATAACAACTAAATCAAGTTATCCATATGTAATTCATTCAGAGGACTTCGGCGATTGAGGAGAGTTTGAGGTTACGAGATACGTGTCATGATAGATGAAGAAAGTACATCTCTACCTAATATAATTTTCATTTGTATCATATCTAATTAAGAAACCGATAATGGATATTTGTATATAGTTCTCTTGATAGCCAAATAAGTCAAAAATATGATGACATTATGTGTCTAGGAATATGCGACAAATCATTGAGAGGTCATATGATCGGCCAGACTGAGTACGATTTGGCTTGCAGCAAATATAAATTAATTTTACATTTTATTTTTATATTTTTAATACCATTAACACTTGACATTTATTAACTGAGAATAATAATATATATGTAGTTGTTTAACATTTACGGACCTTATCTGGTTGCAGATGTTGATGTGGTTAGAAAGGAGATTGTACATCATCATGTGGTGTATGCTCATTGAATGACTTTAACTAGCAATATTTAGGCTAGGTTTGTTAAGAAGAGCATAAAGCCATTAAAGCATTATTGTAACTATCTTTCTATAAATATTTCGTACAACACAGCTTATTTAATTATTGGCATGTCATGCTTTTCGGGAAAAAAATGAGGAGAGGAGGTAAATTGGGAATGACCATTTCGACATACATATATTTTGGTTTTTATAAAGTGTTGTTCGGGCGAGACTGAGCGATATCTAACAATCTCAAGATCCTCGATTCGAGCGTAAGTACGCATGATCTGATCCCGCAGTGACTTAGTGAGTATAGATATCACTATTAGTTTGAAGAAGGTGTGCGGTCCCTGATCAACAAAAAACATAATGAACTTTAAATATAAAATAATAAGTTTATTGAAAATAAGTAGCTGTTACTAGAGCTGTTGCGCGCTCACAAATTAAGATGATTGTCTACCTTCTTCTTTTCATGTTGGCTTCTTTCTTTTCTCTACACTATCTTTTCTCCTTTTTATTGTGTATTGCAACAAGAACGCATGGTCATTTATATATTACGTACAAAACGATTATTAGTGTGCTCCCTCTTCTATTTTTCTTTGGTGTAGTTGCAAACTATGGATTTGATCCATCAAATTCTTCATGATCCAATATTATGAATTGTCTAATTGTGAGTACGAGTTTGTCTCTATCAAGAATGGCATACTGTGTATGTCGAGGAAGTGGGAGCACAAACGTCAGTGAAGGAGGGATTTGTTGGACAGATTGGAGAGTGAGAGGGAGGCAGAAGAGGAGAATTAGAGGTTTGGTCGAAGATGGGATAACGAAGATAGAGAAGAATGATGTGAGTTAAGGATTCATACTCATTGTAGCCATGATGTGAGTGAAGGATTCATATTCATTGTGGCCATGAAAGCTTACAGCAATTTGAAATAGGGGTGGTTTCATCCAAAATATAGATGGTTTTATACGAAACTAAATGATGTTATTGAAGTTACACACATATCAATTAAAGAATAATTGAGAAAACTCTAAACTATATCGTTTGGATGGCTTCAAATTGGCATGATTGCACTAGATATTATTTCATAAGCAAGTTATGGTCAAGAACGATACAATCTGTTTATTAAACCAAATCATTCTGATTCAAATTTGAACCGTTTGGTTTTTATTTGGGGAAGAAAATACAAAAATAATATCATTTTATTTGTATTATCAAATGATGACATTTAATGTGAATAGAAATGAAAATGATGTAGTATTAGTTTGAGGTGGAAACATAATAATTATTTTATTAATTAATTTAAAAGATTCACGCTCTTATAAAATTCAAATAATTACAAAAAATGATGAAGCCTTACCAATTTGAAATTTCTTTTAGAACTTTCCCCTTAAGATATCACCCTTCAAACTTTCACATACCAACTTAACTATGCAGCACTGACTTTGGGGACCTCTGGTCGGAAAAATGGAAAAGGATTCAGAGAGTGTTATGGCTGACAGTTAGGGTTTCATCATGACAGAATGAGTGGCTTATTTCAACTTTGAAATTCAAAGGAATGACCTAGTGTACTAGCCACTAGCTACTGTTGTAATCATGTTTGAATTATGAGGTCTACTGACCTCAGAAGCCCTTGTTTATTAGCCGTCTCGGGAACACAAGAGAGACGGACAGGTACAAAATTTAACACTCATCAAGACTGCATGCCCTCCTCATTCTGCTCGTTAAATCTTGTAATTTATGTGTCATTTTACAACTTATATTTTGTTTTATATATATATTAATGAAATGTTGATGAACAAATAATCTCACAATTAATACAAAAGTTTTTCTAAAAGGACAACAGGATATGTTGAAGAATATCTTAATTAAAAATGTAAAGAAGTGAGTGAAAAGAGAGTTAGAAAAGGAGGACCAAATAGTCCTTTTTAATAACTTTTGCTTTAGGTTTGGTAAATTGTAATAATTGTAACAAACCAACACACACCCCCACGTCCACATTAAAATAATGTTCAGAGAAGCAACATCAAAAATGATAAATAAATTGCATGAATGATCCTAGTGTATTAATGACTAGAATTATCTTAAATACAAATAGGGAGTATTAAGATCTTAAACTACCATCACTTGTCGCATGGAGTTCAAATTATCAAAATTATTAAAAAAAAATCAAATTAAATTTTGGACTAATTTAGGAATATATTTAAAATTAATTAAGTTTGATTTTTTAAATATAATCTAATTATCTTATTGAATTTATTTAGTACTCGTGTTGATTGAATATGAAAAGATGTTTTTTTATTTATATAAATAAAATAATATAGTTTAATTTAATGATAAAACAACATAATTTCTGCGTTCATTCTAATTCTTATGATATTATGACCTTCAGAGTAAAACTTTAAATTTGAATTTATAGCAGTAGTTCAATTTTTTTCACCCATTTTACACTTCGGATAGTTCGAGCCGTAATTAAAAATAACAGTAATAGTTCAATGTGATTCTTGTGTGAACTATGTCCACGAGGATTATAGACCTACTAATATGGGGTCATCACTTGGTGATGTGTTCAAAAGTAAAATAACACATGTCGAGCACTAATTTAAGAAATTTTTTAACTTTTCAGTATGTTCGTATGACTTATCAAAATGTTACATGATGGACATGACCTAATTAGTTCAACCCTTTTTTCCCTTAATTAATTTAATTATTAAACTTTTTGAGATTCAAAGCGTTCTTTTTAAACTTATTTTAATAGTAGCCTCTGGAATTTTTCGTAACGTAAATGTCATTGCTCTAAATAAAATCTCTCTCTTTATTTCTGTCTTCAGAGAGAGTCCAGTCTTCTCAAGTGTCATTTTCTAACATATACTTCACCCACACAAAACAAACAACACCACCATTCCTCACTTCATTCCTTGTCCTATCTCTTCTTCTTCTTCATCCACTCTCCATCTCCCTCTGGTGTCCACTCAATCTCAAATCTCCGCTGCACACAACTACTCATATCTCAACTCAACAACAAGTCTTCTGTTCGCTTTAATTCTTCGCTCATCAGACTCTCCACTCAGGACGAAGAACAATAACAACAAGTAAGAGTATTCAGCAGCAGCTAATCAAGATTCATAGGGCTTTCACTTTGTGAGCTACCTAGTAATAATGGAGTTGTTCCCAGCGCAGCCCGACTTGTCTCTGTTAATCAGCCCACCAAGCAGCACCACCAAACCCAACCACACAGCATTATTATGGCCACACACGAGCAGATCATCAGATCATGAGCAAGTTGTGGATGAAGAAGATCAAGAACAAAACTCAGATTTGGGGTTTTGGAATAGAGCTTTGAACAACAATAATCCATCGATAATCTTATCCAAACAACAGACCGGCCCGAATCCGGCTCCATCCAATATCTCCTTCTCCAACCCATCCATCAGGGTTTCATCTTCCTCTTCTCCAAAAAGCAGCAACATCACTTATTTCCCTCACCATCAACTTCTACATACTTCTCCACTACCAAACCCTAATAACCTCCATCTCCAGGTAACCATGATTGCTCAAAACCAAGAGCAGCTTGGCTATATGAATATGAAACCCATTAGAGGAATCCCAATCTACCACCAAAACTCGGCTCATCGTCGTCATCCTTTCACTGCCTCAACTTTCCCTCATCAACATCAGTCTTTGCTATTAGATAGCATCCCTTCTTTGCCTAGTTCAATTAGTAACACCAAAAGCTGCAGCAGCATAAACGGATCTCTAGCTAGTCCAGCTTCTTGCTTCCAATCCTCTAACAATCAAAATTATCATAACGGGTTCGTGAGATCCAGATTCTTGTCGCGATTTCCCGGCAAGAAAAACACGAGGGCGCCGAGAATGCGGTGGACTAGCACACTGCATGCCCGCTTTGTTCATGCCGTTGAGCTCCTCGGCGGCCATGAAAGTAAAGTCTCATTTATCTAATATTATTACCTGCATGATTATTCAAATATATACCTTTGGCTTTTCCTCATCCAATCTCTTAGGAAGCAGAAGCTACTAGCTAGCTAGACCCATTTATTTTTTTCTTGCTTCTGATGCGAAACTTCTGTGTTTGATGTGTTAGGAGCTACACCCAAATCAGTTCTTGAGCTCATGGATGTCAAGGATCTCACCTTGGCTCATGTTAAGTCGCATTTACAGGTAATCTATATATATATCTTTGTTTATCAAGAACATAAAAAAAGATTTCTACGAGTACCTCAGCTCATTAATATTTATTTGACCTTAATTCCTTTGCTTTGTTTACTTGTTGAAACGATGGACTTGATGGTACTATTATTTTTTTTAGTAATTAAAATATTGTTTTTGGATGCACGATTTAAGGAGGCTTGTTATGTTTCAAATTCCAATGTGTATTTTGATGACTGCAGAAAGTCTCTTATCTCATCAAATTAAATCCCTGAGGGCAAGTCTTTCTCTTCTTAGCTAGAGATAGATGTCTGCTGCTTCTCTGCAGACCTATTTAAAGAGCTTTTTGCTTGGAACTACGAACCACAAACTCATCACCATGTACTCATTTACTTCTTATACAAATAAATAAGTCCAAGACACAGCACAGAGAGAGAGAGAGAGAGGGGGGGAGAGAGAAGATAAGGATGTGGCTGGTTCATATACTTACCATCGATCCTATTACCCTAACATAGATCCAAAGCCATCAAGACAGACTTATTCTACTGTTGAAGTATGCTTATGTCAGATTTAGAATTGATTGAACTGAGTGTGGCTTCTCTATGACGTGCTGGCATTTTAATTAATCTTTCAAATGTACTGTAATATAATTTAAGTTTTCAAATGTACTGTAATATAATTTAAGTGAATTCAGTGGTTTGGTTTGGAGTATATATGTGTTTACATCTGAAATGGGACTATGTTGCTGGTCCCTTGTTCAGCTTCTTTTATAACATCAACTTTCATATTAGCATTTTTGTTCATTATCAACCATATTTTTGTCATTGAAAAATGTTTGGATTTCAGATGTATCGGACGGTGAAGACAACCGATAGAGCAGCAGCTACCTCAGGTAACAGATTTTCCAGGTTAAACTGAGCAAGATTTAACTTTCACCCTAGCTGGTATTATGCGAGACCTTATTTGAATCACAGTTCGACTTATTCGTGCTGACATAGAGACGTTGACCAGATGCTTATGAAAATGGGTCTTCCGGAGATAACTCAGAGGATATGATGCTTGATATCCAGAGCTCAGCTAGAAAACAGTCAGATCAGCTGCACCAGCATTCTATTTCATCAGCAGCTGGAAGACCAAACGCGCAGCAAGATAACGATTGCCACGCCCTTTGGAGCAACTCCTCAAGGTTAGAACCAAGCTCCTAATTAACTCGCCTCCCCTTAGCTTTATGTTCATCGATATGCCAGAAACAAAGATTGAATGATGAGTGAAGAAGACAAATATCTCTCCCTTTGCCCTTCGAGGGGATCGATGCGGTGAGGTTTCCCACATCCCTAACAATCTTAACGCTGAAGACAACAACCCTTTTGAAGTCTTTAAATCTCTTTTTTCTTCGGTGGAACACACGCTTTAATTTCATCTTGTCCACAAACTTTGGTAATGGGATATCACATGGGTGCATTATTCTCTTCTTTTTTTCTTTCTTTTTAGAAAATAAAAAGATGTTACGAACACAAAGACATAAGGTGACATGAGAAGATACTGCTTTTTTCTCATATCCTTTTTTGTTGTGCATGGCCTCCCACTGATTGATTGTGAAAAGGCAGATGATCGAAAATTCACTTCTTTAATTAAGATAATTAGCTTTAGCTATGCTTGTGATTTCTGTAGCAGGGAAGCTCGGCTGCATGCTGGCAAACCAAAGGATTCTTATCAAGGAACCATTGCTTCTCTTGAGGTACACACACTCAACAATCCCTTTTTCTCGACAACATCACTTTCATACTGCTGCTTCTTTTCTTTTTTTTCAAAAAAAAAAATAGCATTTTACTTTAAGTCTCCTTTTTAATAAGGAAAAGGAAACAATATATTGCTGTGAAGGGCTTTTACATATGGACCCCACCTCCCCCACCCCCAATAGGATAAAGTAAAAACTGTACGTAGTACTGTGCAACAGTGTATTGACTTGTGTATATAAAAACCTCTGAATGATGGTGTGTTGTACACACTACTGGAAGCCCTCAGTTGTCTGTGCTATGCAAGAATGTGGTACAATAATGTTGGAACACTGAAAGCTACTAAAAATATTCATTATTCATGATCAAAGTACGTTGTTTCAATTGATTCCTGTTTAATTTGTTCTTGCTTCTGGAACAAAAATACATAGGGTATGGGTGATTCGAGGTGCTTGAGCTTTTATGAAAGATCATCTGAAGAGATCATCATAGGAAGAATCATGAAGAAGCCTAATCTTGAGTTCACTCTTGGAAGAGCACTCTGAAGTTTGAAAACCTGAACATGACAAATTTCAGCGCACATCGGTCTCTCAGTCCAACTATAGCTTGCTACATCATCTTTGGTCAAAATCATCTTTGTCTGAAATAATGGGAGTTGATGAGGATATCAAATCATATGGAAAAGGAAAACAGGGGTAGACGGACTAATAGTTAAGAGGAAAGTGAAAGGAAGGTGAGCTGGGGAGATACAGAGGGTGTTCGGATGAAACAGCTGGTTCATTTTTTGCTTCCGTTAAACCCTAGTATTATTCATAACCCGGTATATAGATAAATACCAAAATCTTCTTAATTAATTTGAAATAGCTTTCTTTCTTTTAGTCCTAAAATTTCTATGTTAGGAGTTGGGTTATGAGCTAGTAGAGAGAGAATGAAAAACCTGGTTAAGTTAGTGATTTTTGTGAGAATGCGGGCTCAATTATTTCATATGTGGAATGTTTTGTTCGATATAATTAATATAACAATATTCTATTGACAAGCTGAAAGTTAAAGACAATTTTATGAGTGTTTTTTCAATCTGAATATTTGTCCTACTTATTAAAAATGTCGGCAGTCCACACTATCAGAAATCTTTTTCAGAGGAATAATCAAACAAAAATGACGAAGACCAGGAATAAAAGACAAGGAAAAGACCCATTATTATTCCATCCATATTATATTTTGTACTTTAGTTGTATATTGTTGCACAAATTAAGATTGAGATTCCTTGTTTATAGCATATATTTATTCTTTTTTTTAAAAGATATATTCTTCATTCTACAAGTGCCATTGCCTTGTCGGGACATCATCACTGCTATATATCCACAACATCACCACATTCCAAAGATAAGGAATAATAAGAAATTGGCCTTTTGCATTCAGCTAGAATCACATTTTAGCTCCTCAGTGATGCGATTTCGGGTGCGTTAATCATCATCGTATTGAAATTAAGCAAATAACTAGTTAAGAAATAAAATTGAACTGGCCAATCATCAATATAAGATAGCTAGGGTTAACGTACCTAACGTTGCTAACTTGTAAGTGTTGTTTTCAATAAAAATTCATAAGAACAATGTCCTTGTACAATATATATTGATAGTGATGTTGTAATGTTTTCAACTATAATTCCATACACAATAAAGTGTGACTTGTCAACTGGTAGGAGAAGAACAATGCTGGACATTTTGCCATATGCCAAATTTTTTTTCACATGGGAGTTGAGCAAAAGCCTGTGTTTTTACCAGAGACTATTCTCCTCAGATGAACAGGAAACATCAATCACATTTCACTCATGCTACTGATTTATCTACCTAAGGTCACTCTTGGTGGTACTGGTATTTAAAGCGGGATATGATTATGAATACTAATGTAACGTGTTTGGTACGAAAGAAGTATGCGTATTAATAATCTCAAGTGCAAATTTTACCTTTGTGAATCAGGATTAATAATATTTTTCTAATAGGTGATATTATTTATCACATTCCTAATATTTTTGATGAAGTTACGGGTTTACACATATTGGTTGCGGAAATAAAATATTACTCGATTTTTTACCGTAGCAAGATTAGTGATGACTGATACTCCGACAGTTAGAATATTGGATTGAATTTCTTATAAGTGTTAACAAGTTTTGGTTCACGCTTGGAATTATTGGCAGCATTTCAACTGCTCCATTAACGTGCCTGGTACATACAATTCAGAAACAATGTCATATTTTATGAAATGGTAATATCTTCGACATGACTTATCGCATTTGTTGTCGTTGTCTCGATTAATATTCTCCTCAATTATTAGATATTGCTTGTAAAGAGAAGGGATTGTGAACAAGCACTGAAACAAACTACCAATGTAAAACATAAGTAAAGAATTAGTCAAGAGAAGTTCCAGAGTAAGCCCCACACATCAACATTTTTGTAGGTTTTTATTTATTTTTTGATATATTGTTTTTGATCTGGGATCGCATATTCCACCATTTTGATAGTAACACTCTTTTTTATCGGCCCAACAAGTTTATTTTTCGATTTTACAATAAAGATATGTCAAACTTCACTACCAGAATTAAGAAGTTTTGCGGAGAAGGATTTTCGGATTCAATATGGTCCGAAATTGTTTTTCAGATTCATTTCGCGTGTTGTTTGGCTCCCCTCATCCCACGTCGTTTGGGAGGGAGTTGTATACTCCCTCCAAGCCCATATATATAAGGGGCTCCCCTCCTCCTTCTAATCACACCAATCCTAAGCTACTATCTTCTAGTAAGCTAAAGGATACTCTTTCCCCCTTTGTAATATTTCTTGAGTGAAATATAAATTTTGTGTTGGTGTCCGAGGACGTAGGCCCCACTGGCTGAACCTCGTTAAATTTGGTATTCTTGCTTTTATTATTGTTGTAGTAGCTTTTTTTTTGGTAGTATAATTTTAGTGGTTATTGTGCTTTTAATTGCATAGGAATATCCTGTCTAGGAATACCTGGGGATATTCTGAAGGGTGGTTCTGTCTAGGAGATTGGATATTCTGAAGTAGACCGTTGTGTCTCCCCAATCTTTCCTGGGAACCATTCGTTGCAATCAGTTGTTCAATAATTTACTTGTTATATTACACGCTTCCGCACAACATCGCGGGTACAACGTATCTATACCGATTTTAGGTTTTCAAAAAAACCTAACCCTAACATTGAGGATCATTTTCGTACTAATTTCTAACTAGCAGCGGATTCAATTTTTTGGACTAGTTGTGGATAGCTTGTGGGTGTACTATTTGAGGGTCATTTTTGCACCATTTTCAGACAATCAGCGGATTAAATCTCATTAAACACCCTTAAAAAACCCCCAATTAGGTTGAAAATATGTCCGAAAATGTTACTCTAAATTTTTTATTGAAAAGTAATGTAATCCACAAATGGTCCTAAAATGTTGCGAAATATGGCCCACAATTGATCCACAAATGGTCCTCAAAAATTAGGTCCGAAAATGATCCTCCATGTATCCTCTATTTTATGATTTTTTAATTCCAGCAGCCTACATCCAAAACAAATGCGAAAAGAAGTATGAAAATAATTTTTTCGGACTACATTCCGGACACTTTTCGCGTTAGATTTTTATAGTCCGAAAAAATATTTTTTTCTAAACCTTTTTGAACATGTTACGAAAATGTATTAATCCGCACGAAAAAATATTCTGGTAGTGTTTGATGTTTCTAACCCTAAATGCAGACAGCGTTTAAAGATCCACCCAAGTGAAAACAGTGGTTCATCATAGTAAAAATGGAAAAAGAGGAGTTAAAAGGTACAGACCTCCGTCAAAAAAGAAGACGGGACAGAGTGTCAAATAATAAAGTCATCATTAGTCTATCATTCATTCCTTTCAATCGTTCAACTTAACCTATGCCGCGTGGCACCATCTGGTGCGCTTGATGTGGACATATCATAGCTCTGTAGCCGTCAGATCTGTGTACTTGTCTGCAAGATAAAGACTGGTGAACTGACAACCTCTTACTGTATTTGTAGTAATTTCTCTGTTCTGACATTTTTTAAACGATTAAAGTAAAAAAGATTGATTAGTCTTTGCATGGAAAAGGGTGGGGTCCAGTAAATACTGCAAATTAGAGGGACAGCAGAACTAGTGGAATTTTCATGCAACAATATTTATTTATTTATTGTTTCTGCAATATCGCAGGAATTCTTTTTTATTTATTTATTTAAACACATAGTGATTATTGCAGACCCGGTCACTACAATAAACGCAATTTGCACTTGTATCCCTTGAGTTTTCTCATTTTGCATTTGCCTCCGTTTGCTGACTGTTCTTGCTATTCTCTGCGGTTGATGTAATTGCATTCGCATTTATAAGTAACTCTAAAAAGATAATATTTCATTTGAATCTTGAAATTTTAAACAGACAGAAAATAAAATGAAATATGAATAAAAAAATTTCTTGAAAATTAGAAAGGAAAACTTGTCTTGGATACTTTTGTTTTTTTGTTTAAAAACAAGGGATAAAACTCAAAAGGGCATCTGAACTATCACCATTTACCTAATTGCGGCTCGAACTACCACAATTTTCAAAAAAGGTGCAATGAAAAAAATTTTAAATAAATATATCTTCTTGCATACATGAAGATAACGTTGTTTTTTCATACTAAATCATCCATAATTCTCAACAAATTTAATAAGATCAATTATATTTAAGAAATCAAACAAACTGATCTTAAGCATCATCCAAAATCAGTCCAATTTTCTTTTCATCACATCTGTTTTGAAAATCATGGTAGTTCGAACCGTAACTGGGTAAATAGTGATAGTTCAGGGTCACTTTTGAATTTTTTTCCTAAAACAACTTTATTTTTATATAAATTATTTCAATCCCTATTTTTTTTTCAAGAAGCAAATTGCATATGTTATGTAAACAGTGCAGGTAGTTCAGTATCACATTCCTTTAGGCTGTGTTTGCACTATTACAAGTTTACTCATCCTTGAAGCGTGGTAATAGATGATTTTCTCTAGAATAATTTTTTTTAAATATATAATATCAAAAAGAAATCAACAAGTAAAAATACATTCCTGATTTCAAATAAGAGGGGACATAAATAAGAGGGGACATTCCTTTAGGCTGTGTTCTGAAATGGAGTATTATCGAGCTCAATTGCGGATTTCTCAGCACCGATCCAACTTTACTCAGCTTTTTCTCTTTCACCGATCCACTTTACTCAGCTTCTTCTATTCTAACAGTCCAACTTTACTCAGCTTCACTCCCTACAGGATGAGTTGTTTCTCCACCACTAGTTCAACATAAAAAACCACACTAATTATCACAAAAAATATTTCCACATATGGGTTTTATCCATCAAAGGTAAGTAAGCTAAGATGAAAAAACACTTAACTCATTTATTAAGAGCATCAATAGCACAGAAGGTGTAATCTTGAATCCACCCACGGGATTCTCGGCTTCCAGAGCATCGTTGATGGTGGCATCCATTAGCTCTGAACTAGCTCCTGTTTGAATAATTTTACTTCGTCGGGGCTTGTGGGCTCATCAAATCTGCAAGAAACCACAGTGCTTCGAACAAGTGCTGCTACGGCTGGTAACTTGAATAATTTCTCTTTGTTGGAAGGGAGATTTCTCTAGAGATGCTATCGTGGCCGGATCTGAAGGTGGAGGCGGCATCACGACCGGATCTAAAGGTGGAGGTGCTACCGTGGCCGAATCTGAAGGTGGTGGTGCTACAGTGGCCGAATCTAAAGGTGGAGAAGGCATAGCGGCCGGATATGAAGGTGGAGGTGGTACCGTGGCCGGATCTGAAGGTGGAGGCGGCATCATGGGCGAATCTGAAGGTGAAGGTGCTACCGTGTCCGGATCTGAAGGTGGAGGCGGTATTGTGGCCGGATTTGAAGATGGAGGTGCTATAATGGCCAGATCTGAAGGGGAAGGCGCTATCATCGCCTGCTTTGAAGACGTAAGGTCCATACAGTTGCAAGCAAAGGAGAAGGAAGGGAAGATGGAGCGGTAGAGATGGGTTTTGATGGAGGAGTTGTTTTTCATTGCATTAATTATTATAAGAAATGTGTTTTTTACCACGCTTAAAGCGTGGTATTTGAGCATCAAATTGATTAAATAATAATTAAAAAATAACTATCACAATTTTTTTATTTGAAGCGTGGTAATAGATGAATATATCTAAAACAAAATCATTTTAAAACAAATTGTGTAACATATATTACAACGCTTGCTATATGAAACGGGATAATTAATCCAAAATATCAATTACCACGCTTGCTTTAAGTTTTTTACCATGCTAATCTTATAAAGTGTGGTAAAAAGTTCAAGTAAAAATGCGTGGTAAAAAGTTCAAGCAAAAATCTTTAGTAGTGTTAATCTTTTACCACGCTTCTTAATTTGAAGCGTGGTAATTGATAGTTAAATTAATAAATAAAAAAATAAATATTTTATTACAACGCATCATATATTGAAGCGTGTTAATAGATAATATTTATGTACGTATTACTATGCTTTTTTCTATAAGCGTGGTAAAAGATATCAGAATTTCACCAATTACCACCCTTGTTACTTAGAAGGGTGATAATAGGTTCAGCTATTACAAGCGTGGTAATAGGAGTCCACCTATTACCACCCTTCTAAGTTATAAGAGTGGTAATAGATATCACATACAAATTAAAAATTCATATTTTATAAGAAGCGTGATAATATGTATGTATTTTAAAATAAATATTTTTATTTTACACTATTTACCACGCAGTGTGGCAATAGGCTGATACATGCTAAATTAAAGCATAGTTAAAGCCTACGCTTTTTTAAAAAAAAAGTGTGGTAAAACGTTCAAACTAAAATATTAATTGTTTTATAACGAACCTATTATCACACTTACATCTAAAAGCGTTGTAATAGATTTAAACTATTACCACGTTTATATCTTAAAGTGTTATAATAGGTTCGTTATGAAATAACTAATGTTTTAAACCTTTTACCATGCTTTTTAGAGAAAAGCGTGGTAATAGGTTCTGGTCAAAACGGTTGTCGTTTCAGCGAGAACCTATTACCACGCTTTTCTCTAATAAGCGTGATAATAGGATCCCCCAAAATAGTCACCATTTCAGTGGGAACCTATTACTACGCTTTCTCGTATTCTATACCATGCTTTTTCAAAGTAAGCGTGGTAAAAGCCAAATTTGTAGTAGTGTTGGTGTAGGGAAAATTTGAGGGGAAGAAAAATTTGATGGAAAGTTAGAAGGAATCCTTTGCTTGGTTTCGAGGCAAATTAGGGATGGAAAAGTAAATGGAAAGTTTGATGAAAAATATGATGGAAAATTTGCTTAAATTAAAGAACATTTTAGTGCTTTCTATAAAATTTTCCACCTCAAACCAAACAAGGATGAAATAAGATAGATTTTTTGAAGGATTCATTTTTCCTCTAACTTTCTTTTCCCACTAAGTTTTCTCAAACCAAACACAGTCTTAAAGACACTATCATTCAACCATGAGGGCAATTCAACCTCTGAACGTGGAATTATCATAATCATCTCAAATAATACTTTGAATAAACCTGGCCACATCGGTGGCTTAAACCAATGCGTTTCTTGAGCTTGAAGTAGTCCCTACTTCGTTGTACAAACTTCTGGTTTTGATTGTCTTAAAAAGAAACATGCACAAAAGAAGCAAAATTAGCAAGGTGATAACTATCAAAATTGGTTGGCTTAGCATATAATTTGTTATTTGACACATAACCTGAAGACATACATGTATACATTATGATTTTTTAAGTACTGGTATTCAAAATCCAGTTGAGAAAACGACTATTGGTTCCAGTTACATTATAACTAATATTTTCTCCATTTTGATATATATGATACTCATTTAAGGTTAAATTGAGTAGATTAAGAACATATTAATACTAGTGATTGACAAATATAATAGGTAGGCGGCTAATATTTTTTAAAAAAAATTTCGTTCAAAAAGTAAATTTGGTAGATTATTCTAGTGAGAAATATTTTTTTTATTGATTATTATAATAAAAAATGATTAATGTCGGACACTTTAAGATAGGTGTGATATTAAATACACATTGAAAATTATTAAGTGATAAGTAAAAATGAAAAAATTAATTTGATTGAGTGACACGTAAAAGAGGACAAAGGGAGTATATGCACAAAACTTTCCTTCATAAATGCTTTTAATCAACCAAACAATTTTTTTATAATACTTTGAATCGTTGAAATTCAGTGGCATTATATGTTCATTGTCTCTTCTCATATTATGCCTGGTAATGGAATTTTTGTCCAGAATGCTCAGGTTTCCTCTTCTCCAATCTGGTCTTCAAAACTCATCCCACATGTGTCAAGTGAAAGTTGAACCATCTTATTTATGCTGATGATCTCTTCATTCTTTGTCATGATGATTCTCATCTCTCAGTCTAGTGAAGGAAGTTTTGGATGCTTTTTGTGATGTCTCCAATCTCAGGATTAATTGTTTTACGTTCATTAGGACTTTTTTTTGGCGGATTTTCTCTTGCACTAGCAAAATAATTATTTGATTTAATTGGCTTTTTAGCGGCCAGCTGCTAACTAAGTACTTAGGAGTTTCCCTAGTCTCCAAGTCCAACCGTGCTTTTGATTGAACTATTATTTTAGATTCTACTAATTTGAGAATTAAATCTTGGAAGAATATGCACATTTTTTCGGTTGGAAGAGTAGTTATTCTCAGATCATTTCAATTCTTTTCAAACATATTGGTATAGAGTTTATGGGCTTCCTAAGGTGACTCTTAATTAAATCTATTGATCACATTTGTAGGAAGTCTTATGACAAGTTGAATTCAAATCTCTGATTAATGGATGCAAGTATGTCTTCCAACCTCTTGTTGTGCTCTTGGTCTCAAGGAAGCAGATCATATTAATTCATCTATTTATATTTCACAAACTTTAGATTTACATCTCAAGTTTGATTTCCTAAGGATTCAGTGGCTGCACTCTTATGTTATCAAATCAGATTCCTAGTGGACTCTATCCTATAAAATATTCTTCACGTGGACGGTGAAGCAAATGCTGAAGTTTATAGACCTAGCCTTGGATTGTTGCTTAGTGACTAATGTTTCTCTTACATGAAAGATTTCGGGTGCCACTCTCTCCTCGAGACTAGATTACTGTCATCTGACTAGGATTCATCCAAAACCAACTTGTTCACCTATGTGTGGAATAGAATATCATATCTGGAGCATAACTTCACTCATTGGTTAGCTTATTAAGACGAACTTTCTTTAAAGACTAGACTTATGAGGCTCGATCTTATGTTTTATGATCTATGCCTCTATGTGATATATATGCATCCAGAATCTTTAGATCACTTGTTCTTCCTATGCGAGCATACTCTTGGCCTCATTGCTTCAGTCCTCATATTATGTCCCTGCTAGCCTTCTTCTCCAATTACATCATGGGTTTAAATGATTTCATCATGGTCTACTTCCAGAAATTTTCCTTCTCGAGTATTCAGACAAGTATTCTTTTGATCTCTTTATCTCAACTTGTATTTATTACCACGTCTGGAGAGTCAGTAATAATGATATCTTACAGGATAGATACCCTTTTTTTGTGACTAGGGGCCACAAGATACCCCTTCTCTCGAACTTACATCATGAAGACTATCAAATATGAGTGCAATAATCTCTAACTCAGCTTTATCAGTCGTTGAGATATTCTTTGTTTCACATTACTTGAGCTCATAGAATAGATTTGAATCAGATGACAAATAGCTGATTTTTCTAATCATCGTGGCTTTGGTTCCATGTTGTTTGTGTTGAACTTCTATCATTCTCTATATATTCTTTTTATCAAGGCATCATCTTTCAAGAAACACATGATTGTTTACTAATTCATCACTTTAATGGTCCAAAAATTATTAAAATTTAAGAAAAGGGTAATAAAAAGAGATCCCACAAATAGATACTTATTCTCAAAAGGAAAACAAACAAGAAAAAATAGGTTTCCATCACTAAAATACACAGACAAAAATACAAGAGCCATAAATAAAAATATATCTGTATTTTTTTGCAAGAATGCATGGGAGAAGGAGAAGCAATAACACCTGCGAAAAATAAGGCGTGATTCTCGCGGGAGCCAAATGGAATCTGAACGATATGCAAAGAAAGAATATTACGACCTTTTTGCACGGTTGGCTGAAAATGTGAAGAACGAGCAAGAGAGTCGATCCACGGGCAGTTTAGTGATATTTCGTATGTCGTGTACAGATTTTTTGTCGTCACACGTGTTGCAACGAGGTGACATGTCCGGAACGCAAACCAATCTAAAGAATGATTTTGTCGTAAACGATAGCCTTATGATTGTCCGTCCTTTCACGTCACAGTCAGATGGGCTTGGCCCGATTATAGCCCGTTTGATCCGGCCCACCTGACGCAGCATTGCCATTGCATATGTTATGGAAAGTGACTTTTTTCAGTTTTTGTGTGTGTGGAAACGTATAAAATCAAACTCCCTTGTCTAAAATCTTAATTATCAAATCGGACCCTAAACTTTGAACATATATATTTGATAGTGTGTATATATCGAACCATAAATTATTGATTATTTGTTTGTTGACCCCTCTAGCTTAAGCCTAAGTTAATGACATTAATATTGATTTATTTGGGCTGAGACTCCATGGAAGTCAAAAACTATGAGTACTAAACGGCACAGTTTTAGTTTTAATAGTCAGTCCTTTATTGCCTCGTATATAATATTTGAATTAATGATCTTATTCCAATTTGTTGATAACGTGTGACATTTAATGAGATGATTATTGAAATTTTAAAATCATTTCGTTTGAGTTGTTATTTTTTATGTGACTCTACGAGATCTCAGTTCTATCCATTTGATAATTTATACTAATTTTATTTAGAAAACTAAAATCTAAAACTATGATAAATTTTATTTTGATTGTTGACATTAATGATCACTCATCATCAATGTAAGTCGATGCTACTGAGCTTGATATAAGATAAATCAGTGTTTGCTGCTATGGTTGGCGACATACTGGTGAGAATAGGATGCCATATCATATTAGCTAGATACACAATAATGCTCACATTTACTTCAAAAAAAAGTATAAATCCATACTTACTCCTTAAACTACTCTCTGTCTGGTCCTGAGTTTCGATTTATGTACCCTTGATCTAATGCGCATAGTTTTTTTTGGTAATGAAATGAATTAAATAGTCAGGAGTGGCAAAAAGTCTAGCATTTATTAATATTCATCAGTTGTGCTTTTATATTTATCAGTTCAGGCAGAAAATGAGAAAAACGACGACGTATTTCATCAAAATCAAAACGACGTCGCGAGTACCTACTCCCGGAGCACCCAAGAGTGATTGATTTAATTGATCGTTTCAACCGTTTGGATCGGGTACCGAATTGGTTAGAGTATGATAGTTCACACTCTTTAAAAGTTTTTTTCATAAAAAAAGAGTTAAGAATACATTTTGACAAAAAGTACGGAAATTCTATAATTGATTTAGAAAACATTCGTGGTAAGGAAAATTAGAAAAAAAAATTAAGCTAAATAAAAAAACTTTTTTGATGCATTTCATTCAATTTTTCATTTAAAAAACTAAATATTAAAAAAAATTCTAAAAAAATTCATTTTGTATTCGAATTCCCTTCCATCAATTTTTTCCAAAATCAAACAGAGTCAAGACTGAATTACTCCCCGGCGTCGATGGGTACGATAAGTATTCACCCTCAGTTTCTGTCGTAGTTCATGGCGGTGTGTAGCAGCAGTTTCAGGCGAAGATAATTTAGTGGCGTTAGGAGTCGAGAGTATGGCAATCGGATCGAATGTCCGAACCGTCGTGGAGTCATTCACGCACTTCCATCTTCCAGATTCACTAACTTCTCCAATCCGATCCATTGCGGCCCGCGCCCTCTCCCACACCCAAACCCTAATCTACACCGGCACCACCTCCGGAACCCTAATCCTCCACTCCATCGACCAAACGGCCACTCCCGCCGATGCTAAAACCCCACCGAAAGCTTCGTTTCTCGCCAGTGTCCTGGTCAGTAAATCACCCGTCGACTCCATCCATGTCATCGCTGACGCTGGCGAGCTTCTGTTGCTTTCCGATGGCTCCTTCTTTCTGGCCGATCCTTGGTTGCGAAATCCAGTCAGAAGATTGGCTTTTCCTAAGCGAGTCAATGCTGTGTCAAAGAGAGTAAAGAGCGGAGAGCCTTGCTCCAACTTATCTGATGAAGCCGAACATTCCACTACAAGCCAGCGTTTCTTTCAGAAATTGGGGACTGGTGCCAGAGCTAACGGCTTTAAATCTAGAAATGTTGATGGAGATGGAAATCATGTGTTTGTGGCTGTTGCTGGGAATAAGCTAATTTTGTTCGAGCTAGTTTTTGGTGATAGATTAGGTCAAACCAGCCACCATTTAGACAGCGCCTCCGGGGCTGTAGTAGTTTTGAAAGAAATTCTATGTGTTGATGGGATCAGCACTGTAGTCTGGATTGATGATTACATCATAGTTGGTTCCTCAACTGGGTATGCTTCGATTTCCTGTGTTACTGGCCAAAATAGTCTGATATTTTCCCTTCCTGACCCATCGAGCCGCCCACTACTTAAGTTGTTACAGAAAGATTATAAAGTTCTTTTGTTAGTCGATAATGTGGGCATTGTCGTGCATCCCAACGGCAATCCAGTTGGTGGAAGCTTGATCTTTCATGGTATCCCTGATTCTGTCGGGGAACTATCTTCATATTTGGTTGTTCTGAGGGATGGGAGGATGGAACTCTATAAAAGTAAATCTGGCTCCCTTGTTCAAACAACATATATTGGCGCTGAAGGAGCCGGAAGATGCATACTCACCAATGAGGAAGTCGGGGATCACAAACTTTTGTTTGTTGCAACATCTTCCAAGGTTATTTGCTATCGCAAAGTACCGTCTGACGAACAAATCAAAGACTTGCTGAGAAAGAAAAATTTTAGTGAGGCTGTCTGTTTGGTGGAGGAGTTAGAAATGGAAGGTGAGATGACCAAAGAAATGCTCTCATCTGTCCACGCCCAAGTGGGTTTTCTCTTGCTTTTTGACTTGCATTTTGAGGAAGCTATTGATCACTTTCTTAAGTCTGAGACAATGCATCCATCTGAAGTTTTTCCATTTATAATGCGTGATCCGAATAGGTGGTCTTTACTGGTTCCAAGAAACAGGTATTGGGGTTTACATCGTCCTCCTGCGCCATTGGAAGATGTTGTGGATGATGGGATAGCGGCCATTCAAAGAGCAACGTTTCTCAAGAAAGCAGGTGTTGAAACTGCAATTGATGAAAAGTTCATTACGACGCCACCAAATCGATCTGATTTATTGGAGGATGGCATCAAAAATTTCATAAGATATTTGGAGGTTGCCCGCACGAAGGAATTGTCATCATCTGAGAGGGAAGGAGTTGATACTCTACTGATGTTTCTTTATAGATCTCTGAATCGTGTGGATGATATGGAGAAGCTGGCATCTTCTGAGAACTATTGCGTGGTGGAGGAGCTGGAAATTTTATTGGAGGAATCTGGGCATTTACGGTCACTTGCGTTCTTGTATGCCAGCAAAGGAATTAGTGCAAAGGCTCTTTCTATCTGGCGTACTTTGGCAAGAAACTATGTTTCTGGACTCTGGAAGGATCCTTCGAAAGAAATTTGTTTGAATGGAGACAATGGCTCCCATGTAATGACTGGGAAGGAGACAGCTGCTTATGAGGCATCAAAGATTCTTGAGGAGTCATCTGATCAAGATTTAATATTGCAACATCTTGGGTGGATTGCGGATATTAGTCAGGTTCTTGCTATTAAGGTTCTAACATCTGGAAGAAGAGCTGATCAACCTTCACCTTATGAAGTCATTGCAGCCATTGATCCCAAAAAGGTTGACATTTTGCAAAGTTACCTCCGATGGTTGATTGAAGATCAAAACTCGGATGACACCAGAATTCACACATTATATGCAATATCACTTGCGAAATCAGCGACTGAAAATTATCAGCTGGATGGTTCTGTAACGAATCTCTCAGAAAGTAAAGTAGATGAGAAAAATGTCTTGGACTCGGAGTCCATCTTCCTGAGTTCAGCAAGAGAGAGGCTGCAGATTTTTTTACAATCATCTTATTTGTATGATCCAATTGAAGTTCTTGACGTGATAGAAGCATCAGACTTATGGTTAGAAAAGGCTATTCTGTACAGAAAACTCGGACAGGAGACTCTGGTTCTCCAAATTTTGGCCTTGAAGCTGGAGGATAGTGAAGCCGCTGAACAATATTGTGCAGAGATTGGCAGACCAGATGCCTATATGCAATTGCTCGATATGTATTTGAGCCCACAAGAAGGTAGGCAGCCTATGTTCAAAGCTGCTGTTCGTCTTCTCCACAACCATGGGGAGCTATTGGACCCTCTGCAAGTTCTAGAGACATTATCTCCAGATATGCCTTTACAACTAGCATCTGACACAATACTAAGAATGTTGAGGGCTCGAGTGCATCATCACCGTCAGGGGCAGATTGTTTGTAATCTGTCACGTGCTGTGGATGTTGATGCAAGGCTATCGAGATTGGAGGAGAGATCACGACATGTTCAGATCAATGATGAAAGCCTTTGTGAGTCATGCCGTGCACGGTTGGGTACAAAACTTTTTGCTATGTATCCAGATGATACCATCATCTGTTACAAGTGTTTTCGGCGTCAGGGAGAGTCTACGTCTATAACAGGACGGGACTTCAAGCAGGATCCATTGATAAAACCAGGGTGGCTTGTGACAAGATAGCAGACATAAAGTGAATGATATAGAAATCTCAAATTCTTAGTGGTCTATGGTTAGAAAGATCTCAAGGCCTATGCGCTCATGCTGCATGTAATGTAACATCTTAGTAGGCTGCGCGTTTCTATTTCTGGAATTGCCAAATCATCTCCCAAATTACTCGGCATATCAGAAAAGTACATGTGGCTACATTTACCAAGCATCCTCTTTGTTGGAAAACGGTTTCTCTGGTACAAATTTGTTGTCCAATTTCCCTTTAAACAAGTAGGGTTATATAGTGAATCATTAAAAAATGTTGCTGAAACATTTTTTTTTACATTTGGGTAAGATAATATATATTGGTAAATCGCCTGGCTCATCTTTGAATGCTTTCATCCTAGAAAGAAAATGCATTTTGTGGTGAAGTTTCTATGTGATTCTTTTTTGCATGCTTTATTCAAATAATATGCTTGTAGCATATTGTTTAACTGCACTACTTTCACCACCCTACAGAAGGTCTTTTAAGTGGACCTAGTGGGTTAAGACTCATCCCTGTAACAAAGCTTAATTAAGTACTTTCATTAGGTATTATCTTTGAGGTTCTATATTTTGATTTTATTCTGTTTTGTATAGGCAACATATCTTCTTATCATATTTGATTTTAGTTTCAGGAGTCGTATAATTTCTTCAATGTCCCTACATCTCTGAGGTATATTCAAAACTTGCTATTGCCGCTGCTTTGATTTTCAAGTTCATAGTGTTCAGATTTTTTATAGGGATTGTGAATATCGAGATGGGGATTCAGGATTGTTACTATAGAGGCAAATGGCACCGAAGATCCTAAAGGTATCAGATAATTTTAATTTTGTAGTTGATCTCAAAAGAAAGCAGCCTTGCCATGTTCCAAGGAAAAGAGACAGAGACATAAGAAACAGTTGATTTACTAAAAGCGACATTGTCAATAGAAAGAAACTATATATGCATGTGAAATTAAGGTTTTTCGTAATGAGCTTCTTATTAAATCAGTTGTCAGTTACTATTCAAATTTTGTTAAAAGTGTACAGCCAAATATGTTATATGTATTATCAGAGTGGTCAATGAATGATCTTCCGCTACCCCTTCTAAGAACACTGTATTAGGAAGAAGCAAGAAACTGCTACTTCCCAGGAAAAGTTTCTGGTCTGCGACATGATGAAGATTGAGCTGAGGTCTGGTATGCGACAGTCTATTTCATGTATTGATGAACTGCTACTTCCCAAAAACAGTTTCTGATGTCAGCATGAATATGGAAAAAATGATGACCCTTCATATTGCAATAATGCTAGGACTAATGAGATCAAGTTGCAGCTTGAAATTGATATCAATGGGCTTGTTTTCTCTAAGTTACAACGTTGAATCTGATAGTTCAGTTGACCAGATTGCTGTAACTCAAATGCAAAATTATTGAATGGGTCCCCCAAGAATCAAATGTGAAAGCATGTGAACTTGAAAGCTTAGTTAAATGAAATTGAACAACATCAAGAATCTCTTTCTCAAGGGCATGGGATCTTTTGACGGGGTTGAGATTGATGGTGTGTATCGAGGTCTAGTCAGATGTGGCAAGCTCATGAAGAGCTATTTCGCCATCAGGTGAAATAACTGCAAAGTATGGCGGAGATGCCAATGTTCATTATGATTGGCTTGCTTGTACAAAGGTCGCATTATGAAGTACGGCATCTGTTCAATTGCATCGTCCTCTTCTATTTATGGAATCGGTATACATCTTACAGAAGCTGACTGTGCTGACCTCAGGTTACAAAATATATAATTATTATAATTATTTATTGATTGGCTGATTTTTTTTTTTGAAGTTTGCTTGTCATTTTACTTATTTTCTAGTGGTTGAGCTTCTATTAGTTGAAATAAAATTTTTTGTGAAGGTACTGGCAAAAGACATGATTTGAGTCTGATTTCTTATGTTTTCAGGTTACTAGTTTCTTTGATTGGTTTTGTTTAAGCTGTTGAACTTTTTGATGTTTAGAATCAAGAAATTGCAGTTGGCAAATTCCCAGCTGATAGTTCCTTGGGCTACATCCTTCGCATACCTAATCTCATATATGTTGGGCGTTGGAATCCAAGTGATGATTGATTTCGAGAATGTACTCATTGTTTAAATGTCGCTGCTAGTGATAATTTTTGTCTTTTGCTTTTGCAGAGCATTTCTTAACTCTCCATTTCATTTGTATGTAGTGCAAATTTAATTGATGTTGACGAAAATGGGGAACACTGTTGTACTGAGTGAGTGGTGTTGTGCAACATGGAAGCCCAGCTGCCTCTGGCCTTTGTATGGCTTGGCTTGTTCCCTAGCTTTTGTTGTTTGTTTTTGCTGTGTTCGTCTAGTCGTTGGCTAGTGTGAGCAGTTTGTATTGGTGTCACTAGGTCTGTGTTTCAATTATTTTGGTTAGATGCTACCCTTTTTGTTATTGATATCAAGTTTAGCTTCTCGTCATTTCCTTTGTGTGCCGTGTTCTGGCCAGTTGTGACTTTTTGTCTGTGTTGTAATTAACATTTGATCTTGACCTTCGGGGTCAAGATGTTGTAAAGATTTAGACTGTCTCAAGGGTACCATAAATGGGGGAGGCATCCTGTTCCCATATTTGGTGATCAGAAAACGTGGAGTGATGATGTTGAATCAAGGAGCTGGAAAAGGAAATTTTAATAGGAAATTTGCCTACGCTTGCATGAAATTCATGCATTCAATAGTCAAAAGGTCACATTTTGAGCTTCTAGGCTTTGGAAGAGCATAGCCGATACTGTCGGCACCATGATGACTCTCTCAATTCTGACTGATCCTCTAAAAAAGGCTCCTCTGGGCGGATCATCTTGCCAATTGGCGGCCTGCTTCATCACCTTCTGAGAAGTATATAGTCCATATTTGCAAGATGGAATCAACATGCCTTTTGTTTTTGTTGAATTCTGTTTCATGGATTGTTCTGTTATGTTGAGCAAAGTTGAATGCGTAACATTGTTGAAACTCCTCGTTATAGAAATAAGTTTGTTTTTTCATAAATGTAACTTACCCTCTCAAATTTACAATAAATAATAAAATTGTAGAAACATGAGTGTATATATTTAAGATAACTTATAACTTTTTCCCAATCTAATTTCTTTTCAACATTTTGATTCAATACTAGACTTTTCTTTTTTCCTAATTGTACTTGCATCAAACAACAGTTTTAACAGTAAATAGATATATTTTTAAAAAATTTAGGAAAAAAGAATTATGATTGTCTACACAATGTAATCCTATCATTTTAAGAGAAATTTTGGATTGTATTCGAATAGAAATAAATTATTTAGAAAAAAAATTAAAGTTAGAATAAAATGAAAATAGAATACTACAACGTTGATAGATTAAAATCAATAGTTACCTATTTTTTACTTTAAAATTTTTAAGAGCATGTGTACAGAAATATTTCTTTGTTTCTGATACGCTGAAGCCTAACAGATCACTTCCACGCCTGATTCAGGTGTCATTCTGTAAAATTAAGAGTTGAATACTGAATACTGAATGAGAAGCTGAATGGTCAAATCACTAGTGAAACCACATTTGATTGCTGATTGTTGAATGATTTATTTTTATTTGATAAACCACATCTATGTTGTTCCAATTTCAACCCTTTTAGATGGAAGTAAAACATGTGTTGCTGGTTACGAAGTTTATAAAGAGAAAGTGAATTAGAAACTTCATAATAGTTGCTGATGAAGAACCTAAACTTGAATCAGGTTCAGACCTATTCTTGACAGACCAGTGAATAAAATCATATCAGCAATCCCTTAAAGAGTATGAAAAAATTGAAGTAATTGCTGGCAATTCATGTGAAAACGAATGAATCGTGTTGACAGAAAGAACGAGATCAGGTGTAAATAAACCCTAGCTTTATTTATTAACTCAAGATAAGATCCGGAGAAGCTAGGATCAATATTTATATAGGAAACAGAGGAGAAGAGAAAGAGGGAAGGAGGAAGACGCAAAAAACGATGTCGTTTCCTGCAGGCGGACTTCCAACCAATCAACATAAAAAGAAACGATGATGTAACGTGAAAGTCATCATATAGTGTCGTTTTGATCATCCTTCCTCTTTCTCTCGTCACTCCTGCCTTCAGTCATCGGAGAACCGGCCAAGTCTGGTAGATATGGCTGAGACCCCTCGCAAGTTCAACCGCAAACAAGTCATGAAGGTGGAACTTGGACAGTAGATGAAGAAATTGAGGTACCGGAAGAGTTGTAGTCAACAAATCAGCCAGCTGCTCTGACGATGGCAAATAATATGGGCAAATCCAATTGGCAAAGAAATTGTCCCGAACCAAGTGACAGTCAATTTCAATGTGTTTCGTGCGCTCGTGATGAACTGGATTCTAAGCAATATCAATTGTTGACTTGCTGTCACAAGCAATGGGGACAGGCCATGTCTGAGGAACTTGTAAGGTGTGCAGCAGGTTGCGAATCCAGAGAATCTCACAAGTAGTATTCACCAATGCTCGATATTCAGCCTTAACAGAGGAGAGAGAGAGAGATCGTATGTTATTTCATACATTTCTACGAAATTAGAGAGGAGCCCAGGAAAACGCAATACCTAATCATTGACTTACGAGTAACTGGACAAGAACCCCAGTCTGCATCACAGGCAGCGGAAAGAGCAAGATCAGCCGTAGACAAGTAAGTAGGCCACACCTAGGAGAACCTTTCAGATACCGGACCACCTTTAGCGCATCAGTCATGTGATGATCACAGGGAGCTGCCAAAAACTAACTAGGGGAATGAACAACAAAGCATATATCTGGCCTTGTAATTGTAAGATAAACCAGTCCTACAAGTCTTCTGTATTTGTCTAGAGTAGTCATTGGAGAACTTTGTTGAGCAGCAAGTTTAGTATTAGCTACCATAGGAACCTTAGAAGATTTACATGTTGTGAGGCCTATCTCATTGAGTATATCTGAAACATATTTCTTTTTGCATAGTGAAATACCTTTGTTGGACCTGGCTAATTCAATACCAAGAAAATATTTTGCTTTGCCAAATCTTTAAACATACTTTAGTTTTTCGTCTTTTGGATTGAGTGCAGGAATGGACGTAAAACGTTAATCTAGGCTCCTTTTTTTAGTGTGTGTGACATTAAATTTAATATCGGTAAGTAAACATTTATATTGTTTAAATATATTTTTACATTGTTATTAGAAATGTAAAAATGATAAAAAGTCATTTTGTATTTTCAGGTTTCGTACATGGATTTATCCCTGACCACCACCATTTATAAAGTTATTTTCGTATTCGGACGGAACATTTTCCAATGATGGATATGTGAGAGAGAATTGTTTTATATTGTATTATCAATGTTAATAGTTGTCATATTATAAAATTCTACTATTATTTAATTACTTATGTGGATATATCGATACTCAGCCTAAGTAGTAGTCATCTTTTATCTTATTACTATTTAATTTTTTTATTCTTATATTTGATTATTAACTAAATTATGGTATGCTAATTGATGTATTTCATTAACACAGCGATATTCGGAAATTGGTTTCTACTGCGGGGGATATACTCTTATTCATGTATGCTGACCTAATGCAGTATTTGGACGGATTATCTAGACAGTAAGGGTTTAATTTTAAAAGTCAAATAATATATCTGTGAAATGATGAATTGTATGTCACACGAAATATTTTCATAAAATTGTAGCTTTAAAGATGTATCTTCGGTGACACTGTATCTGATATTCTTAAGCTGTTTTCTGAGATTTTTATGGGTGTTCATGTATTGTTATTGTATGAGAGAGGATTTAAGAGAGCAAACAAAACGGGTAACAATCTAACTTTAGAAAGTTTAGATGATTTTAATATAACATATTATATTTATATAATTAATAAATACATTGTGCAGCGTGTTTTAGTGTGGGGAGGGCCTATGAGAGGCTTTACTTCTCTCACAATAGCTCATTTAATGGTTAGTGCTTTCTCAAATTGAAATTTATTATTCATAATTTAATATGTCAATTTATTTAATATTCAAATCATGTATTAACTGCAGTTTGGGGAATCTAAAATCATTGATCACAATATTATAGTGACAAGCACTTGTTTTACAAACTTGATCACCAATGTGGTATGTAAATATAATTTTGTTTTTTTTGTAAATTATCAAATTAATTATTTTATTCTAGCGCATAATTGCTGACTGACTATTTTTTTTCCTACAACTGTATTATTGTTTTGTCAAAAGAGCAATAAACACCATTGAAACTACTGAGTATCATCGTGAGATTGGTTGTCTCAAGTATCTTCTACATATTAGGTCAGATCTCTCATATGCCGTCGGGGTGGTGAGCAGATTCATGGAGAAGCTGACCGTGATGCATCAAAAGGCGGTTAAGCACATTTTGAGGTATCTGAAGGGAACAATGCACTATGGGATAGTGTATCCCAATAAGAGAGGCCCAGAGTTAATCACCGGATACTTTGACAGTGATCTACACGGTGATACGGATGACAAGAAGAGCAAAGGAGGTATGGTCTTTTACATCCATGATAGTTTGGTCTCATAGAATTCGCAGAAGCAGAAGACGGTTGCATTATCATCGTGCGAGGCAGAATTCATGGCACCAACAGCGGCGACATGCTAGGCGATGTGGCTCAGGAGTTTGTTAGAGGAGTTAACTGAAGAAGAGTCCAAGAAGGTGAAGCTGTTAGTTGACAACAAATCTGTCATTTCCTTGATGAAGAATCCTGTCTTCTACGGATGTAGTAAGCACATCGACACAAGATTCCATTTCATTCGTGAGTGTGTCGAAGGAGGACATATTGTTATGGAGTTTGTTTGCCCGGAGGAGCAGAGAGCAGATATCCTGACAAAGTCGTTATCAGTGGTGAAGCTGACAACACTATGACATCTTCTAGGAGTCCGTGATCTTGAGTCACACCAGGATTATGTGGAGTATGTTGGGTCTAATCCTAGAATGGCCCAATAAGTGAAAGATATAGGGTATTTTCTATTGTTAGAGATATAATATTTGGAAGTTTCCAAATATTGTCATTTTTCTATTTTAGATAAGTTACTATTTTTGGTAAAAATAGAAATCCTATTGACTTAGGATTCTTATTGGCTTAGGAATCCTATTGGTTTAATATTTGTACCTTATAAATATGGTTGTTTATTCTCATTGTAAAAACAACAGTTATCACTAACAATTTCTTCTCTAGCAATTTCTTCTCTTCTCTCTGAATGAATTGTGAGCTAGTATTGTTTACCACATATCTCTGGTAGTGAGATATCGATCCTCTGTCTAATATAATCAACCTGCAAGGCAAAAAAACATGCAACAGGATCAAAACATGAGTGGAAATTTATAATTAATTTCACAAACCTGGCACACAAAGTAAGCATTAAAATTACAAGTCATGGAGGATCGCCCAGATACAAAAAAAACATTGCTACCCCAGATCTCCGTACCACCTATGGCCTGTCATCTGAAACTTGTAGATTTCTTTTGCACGGAACTTTGTGTTTCTTCAGTTATAAATGTAGCTTGTTAATTTTTCCACTTTCGTAAGGAACTTGGAAGTCGAATTGAAATACCCAGTTACATGGAAACCCTCAACACTCACTTTTTTTATTTCCCCATTTTTTCATTTTTTTCAGGATAGTTTCAGGAGGTTTTTCTTTTTTTTTGTTCTTCTTTTTTCCTTTCAATCTCTTTGTTTTATTGTGTCTCGTAATTCAAGTGACGTTATTCTAGTGTCGGGTTCGACAATAGATATATGGTTGGGGATGAGTTAGGGTTCACTCTAGCTATGTTCATAAGATTTTATGTTGTATTTTAATCCACTCACCAAGCACACCCCAATATGAATATTGAAAAGTAAAGCAAACTAAAAAAAATTAAAAAAAATTAAAAAAATGAAAAGAAATTACTAGTTAGACTCATAAAACTTCAAATGATAATATCAGTATTTTTATATTCATTAAAGTAGTTATGTTCATTAGTTTAATTGATACATTTCTTCATCAAGTGAATAACTGTGTTTATCAGTTTATTACCCATGTTCATTAAAGTAGTCCACCATAATATGAATATTAAAAAGCAAAAAAATCAGAAAAAATAGAAAATTCTGATTTTTTTTTAAATATTAGTTTGATTCAGAAAAACTCAAATAACAAATATAATAAAAAATTAATAAATTTTATATTTTTTTGTTCATTAAAATAGTTATATTCATCATATTAATATCTTTGTTAATCACTTTGATAATTATGTTCATCATTTTGTCAATCGTGTTCACATGATTTATCTTATATTTTAGTCTAATCACCAAGCACACCTCAATATGCATAGTAAAAAACTAAAAAATCAAAAAAAATTGATAAATTAAGAAAAAAATTAAAAACATACTAGTTTGATTTTGAAAAATTCAAATAATAAATTCATAAATATTATATTTTTATATATATTCATTCAAATAGTTATGTTCATTAAATTAATATCTATGTTCATCGGTTTGATCCATTTTTTCATTAAATGAATAACTGTGTTCATCAATTTGATATCTTTAATTATCAAGTGAATAACTATGTATATCAATTTGTTACATGCATTTCGCAGCCTATCAAAATTGAGATTGGAAAGCAACCGGCACTTTGAAGATTCTGAATTGACAAGTGTGTTCGAATCATTAAAACAAACTGTTGAAAGTTTTTCAATTTTTTTTGGTTTTTTTTACTTTTTGATAATTGGTGGTGGGCTTACGTGAACTAAAATATAACATAAAATTTAGTAAGCATAATTATTCACTTGATGAACAAAAATATCAAATTGATAAAATAGATATTAATTTGATGAACATAATAATATTAATAAATATGAAGATATACAATTTATCAATTTTTTATTTTTATTTATGATTTGAATTTTTGTAAATAAAACTAATAATTTTAAAATTTTTGTGAATGTTTAAATTTTAATATATTTTTTTAACTTTTTTTTACTATTTGTATTGAATTGGTCTGACTTAATCCGACATAAACGCACCAGTTTGCGATGTATATGAGACCGAATGACGGCCCATTTCTCTCCCTTCATGTTCATGTTGCTGTGTCGGCCCATCAGCTTTTGCCTATATTCCGTTTAGGACTTTTACAGCCAAACTCTGGCCCGATGCAAACGAACAGGCTTGAAGTCTTCCTGCAGCTTTGGAAAAATTAGTATTCTTTATTCATACTCAAAATTAATTGATATTAAGAGAGAAAATTTAAGTATATTTATGAGTTAGGTTAATGAACACACTCGGACTATGTGTGATAATGTCATTAATATGCACCAATAAATCATTAGTATAATTGAATTTTTCATTCATTATCAATTGATTTTAAGTGTCTAAACAGATATATTAACATGGTATCAGAGCCGGATTAGCCACACCTCTGAATAAACCGGTCTAACGTATAAGTTACGTCCGCACGAGATCCCACTTGTGAGATATTGATATATATGTTAGATTGCAATTTCGTCAGCTTGTACGATCTCACAAGTGAGAAGGGGTTGGTGCGTATTAAGGACATTATTCCACATCGTCCAAAAACTCATAAATATAATTGGACTCTACAATTTATTATCAATTAATTTTAACTATGAACCAACTATATAAACAATAGAATTTATAAAAACAAGTTCAAATAATACCAACTGTTGAAATTGGACATGTGACTATGGGTAGAGGGCCTACAAGTCTCATCTAATGTCCACTTAACTTTTTCCCATACTCTACACTAAATTTCAACTTTTTACTTGGAACAAGCACACACCTGTCCACACTTCAACATCGTGGAAGAGCAGAGAATTCTCGCATAAACTCTCCCAATCAAATCCGTCAAAAAGTTGCTGGTGGCAAACGCAACCACAAAAAATTGCACCTCTTTATTGCGTTTAAGCAACAATGCTTTATGGCTTACAACTTCTTCTGATCCTTCACCTAAAAATTTCATTATGTGAATAAAGGGATGCTCCATCTATTTCCTTTTATATGTTCTCTTTGTCCTTTTCTATATGTAATTAAACATAATTTTTTTCTTATTTTTATTCATTTCTCAACAATTTTCAATGTATATTTAATATCAATATCTATCTTAAAATGTGAAATATTAATCACTTATTTATTATAATCTATAAAAAATTATTTATCACCAATAATAATCTATTAATTTTACTTTTTGCTCTATTAAAAAAACATCAACCACTCACTCATTAAATTTATTCAACCACTATCATTAATTTCACCTTACTCTATTCAAATTAATCTTAAACTATATGTATAAAAGGACGGATGAAGTATCAATAAAGAAACATTATTTATCCACATTTATTTATTTTCTAATATTTTC
>NQLW01000808.1:221948-244841 GCA_002312845.1 Kalanchoe fedtschenkoi
ATGAAATCGAACAACAGTGCATTGCTACCTTTGCAGTGTTCGTAATACAACCACCTGACAAACAAGGTTTATACTGTAGGTGTATAGAAAATACCTTAAATGGAATCTTGACACTCAAGCATAAGTACATACCAGCAGCACATTAGGGCATTGTTTTAACCAGCATTTTCAACCAGGGTAACAAGCTTAGCCACACGTCTCCGACATCATGAGGAAGGGGAGATCCTTAGGGAAAAATTTAGGCTATAGTTCATGTTATATGAGAGGCCATGGCCGGTTGTGGACAGTCATAGATGATCTTCAGCATCTTCACATGTTATGGAACATGAGACCAACAAGGTCCTTTCTGCTTCCTTTATGGTTCTTGCCAGACTTATGGGGGTATACACGTTAGAATTACTCTTGTAATGATCAACGCATTGGAATTTTTAATATAAACTCTGTAATAAGTCGATAACTATAAACTAGAACTTGATACCTCGTTCCCCGACCAAGGACTTCGACCAATTCCATGATAAGACCTATCCATGTATACTTGTATACTATAACTAGAAGGATTGCATCCTCTTGTCAAGCACAATATCAACCATGACCTTAGCTTTATTAAGGGATAGAGGCAGATACTTGAACTCCTTACCCAACATCATAAATCATAACTAGCTGGTTATGAACGTGCAAAAGACACATTCCTTCTCATACGCAACCGCACGTATGTCAAATGATATCTAGTTAACTTTACGTAATGTATGTTGATTAAGTTACATCATATTTAAGACCATCAAAAGGGTTGATGAGCGAGAAGTTTAAATTAATCAATTAATTTTATACTCAACTCGCATGAGTTTTGACCGTTTTAGAGTTTAAAGTATTAATTTTAGTGAGTTTTTATATTTACAGGCTATTTTAGGTCATACTGCAAAAACATGCTGAAAGGGAGTTTTAATGGTGAAAAAATGATCAAAATCAGATTGAACGGATGAAAGACTAAGTGTGCCAGCACATATGGCCCCCCAATAATAACTGTAACCCCGCGCACGGTGATGTGGAAAGACATGTACGTGCGTCACCATTAAGAGAGGAGCAAGAAGTTGACCCGGTAGTCGGCTGCGCGCTAAGCCGAGCATGCGATGTTTCTATTGTTTGTGTGAGATGCACTAATATTTTCTAAAATTGGGTTAGTAAGGCTTAGCAATTTTCAAGGATCGAATCTTTCATGTCAAAAGTCCGATTTTGATATTTCAAGCTGTTATCGAAAGAGGAGATGAAGATATACAACTTCCTAAAAGGAATCAAAATCAGATTCCAGACGTGTTCGTGCCAGCAGAGCCAACAATTCTGATTCCTGTCAAATTTTCATATTTTGACTCAACTTTGATTTTTTGATTCCTAATCGAATGAAGTCTGATTTATTCAAGACATCGTCTGAGATTTTGACTAGATAATCATGGTAACAAACAGAGAAGTTGCCAAATAGAGAAATTGTAGTTTCACGCTTAGTAGAACTTTGACACACACTATATAAAAATGGTCTCACACCTCATTTAAGACACCAAGCTTCCTCTTTTGAGTATCAGTCATTTGAGGGAGTTCAATTTGGTTTGAACGACTATGAGACCATATCGAGCAAATATTGAACACTACAAATTAGTGGCATTCTCTTTTTTCTTTATTGACTATGCTAAAGAGTGGTTGTTATATATGTATGCAGAGATATTATCACAACATGGAACTGGAGTCTTGAAAAGTTTCTTTCAAAGTACTTTTGAGCAACCACGACCTCTCATTGAACTCATCAGCCGGGTCCATGAAAAGTTTCCCTTTATTTACACAAGATGAGGAAACCATAGTTTAACACATCATCTCGACATGGTCCATGATCAACTGGGTCTCGTAAGTTAGGTAGTAGTTCAGCCCCACACACACAGTAGTAGCAGACCGTGAGGGTGCTGGACATGATGATGAGAACGAACATGATGTTGATGTAGGGAATCACCCACACAAATGTCAGTCTGGATTTTCGAACCACGCGACATAAGTTCAGATCTGGAACGCCACAAAACCAATTTTATGGCTTTAGCGGTAATCCGAATTACCAGATACAGATCTGGATCCGGATTATCTATTTCTTACTTTGATTATTCTCAATCCAGATCCAACATATAGATCTGGATCTGAATTGAGAAATACCCAAAAGAAAAATGACTATGGAAATAAACTGTACTGTTAAATTACCTTGTTCAGTCGTCTCGCTTCTTCGTGTGGCAATTGACACACCTCTAACGGTATCCACGCACAAGTGTGGGATACCATGTCTGGCTAAAATACTAGCCCCCTTCCGGATAAACGTAGCCTCGCTGTGTATCTTTCCGTTATCGTATAACGAGAATTCTCATCACATAAAGTAGAAACCCTAGACTTCTATTTATAGTGAGATACGGGCTTCGCCCTGCGGGCCAAGCCCATCAGCTGAGTTACCGGGTCTGCGCCCGTGGGTCAGACCTAGTGGGTATTATTCATGGGTCAAATCCATCGATTAACCTATCTGGTTTATCCAATTCAGACATGGGTTGAATAGGATCATATCCGGACCGAATCTTATTCGGCTTCCATTCAACTTAATATCTCATACTTGCTTGTGTGCGACCCTTTAGGTGTATTCTTATTCAGCCATGGGTTAGAGCCCATTAATCACAAGTGGCCTCTAGTAAGACGTTATGATTCCTGATTAAGAATAAATTGATTTGAGACAACCAAACCTTTAGTCAATACGAGTCAATTCAACTGGTTTAATAGGCAGACTCCAACAGTTGACGCACCACCCGTCATCCAGCCACAACCACCGCCATAGCATTAGCCAGACCCACTAGAACCTTACTATCCGAACACTTGGGAAGTTTCATTCTGGGTCAGTGGTTATCAGATAGGAGACTGTTTATTCAACCATGTCATGCAAAATAATAAGTGGCCAATGTGATTATTATTTACTAAACATGTAAAATTCAAAGTTATACATACTTCGAAATAAAGATAAAATTTTGCATGCAGGTTTAAGCCCGAGGACATCTCACACATATTCGACATGACATTTTGAGGACAAATTGGAACAGACATTACTATACATATGATGACGCCCCTAAAAAGATAGACACGAGTGGTTTAAATGGTTTAAGGTAAAACTCAACACTACCTTTTTTCGAACTAATTAAATATCTCCACAATTATATATACGTAGGTAGTTATTCAATACTTACTAACATTGCGTCTCATTAATTTACTGCTGCAGGTTATGTTAGCATGACATCCACATGAAGAAGTAGAGGCCAAGAGACATTATAAGGCAAAATTTTTAGGAAGTTATTAGTGATGCACATTCTCAAAACGCAAGAAGGAAAAGGAAGATGTCACTAAGTACACTATGCCTGAGTTTGTTCAATCAGAGCACGTCCTACTCATCCTGAAGAAGCAGTGAGAAGATGTCAAGCTTGCTAAACAGAGAGCCATTGGAAAAGAAAGTGCCTAAGGAAAGAAAAAGAGATCTTACATTCATCATCATGGGTCCGAGCCTTTTTGCAAGGCTTACACCAAACCAGTAACTACAACATATTCTCATATGAGTAATGAATTTTTTAAACTAAATAATTTTCAACATAAACTCTATGCTAACACTATAACATAATCTTAAAATTAATGACCAGGTATCTAAGTGTGGAGAACAAGTCCCTCCCATCGAATTCTATGTTGCCACTCAAACAAGTAAGAAGACTGGAATTATTGACCCACAAGCATTACAATCTCTGAGTAAGAAAAACTACTAATCATATTTTAAGCAAATTAGTATGATTGACATTTCACATTTTATCATTCCTTTGACAACAATGTAGAAATCGATGGAAGCGGCATTGTGGGTGCAGTGGCAGATTCGGTCTTCGCATCATTTTCTCGTGCAATAGGAGCTACAGCTGTATTCCACAGTTCTAAAAAACTCTGGTGACAGCGACAATGAGTATAGAGAGGCTTTAGAAGTCAAGTGGAATTTTATAAGTCCGAGTTCAGTAGCTGTAGTACAGGTCGCTATAGTATAGGGTCTCAGATCTTAAGAAATAATCTAAAACCAATAATCATAAATCTAAATATTTAATTAATCTAAAACGCATCTTTTTTTAGATATGTTACATGCCTCTTATATATATGTGTGTAAATTTGTAAATATTTTTATGATATTAACTTTAAATAATACATTAAAATCATAATACATAGAAACTAAATTAAAATAGAATATTATAATTAATAATTAATTTATACTTTTCATACTCCTAAACCTAAATAAAATTAAGCCACATTAAACACCCATGGTTAAACCCCATTAAACACCCTAAAATTATCCAAGAGAAATTCAAAAATGGCCCTCAAATTTAGTCCGAAAACATCCTTACACAAATCCAAAAATATCCCGATTTGACCTTTAGAGGAAGCCCGAAATGATTCCTACACAACACTGAAAATGCATCGACCTAGAAAAATTTACTAATGGTTTGAAATAAATATGGTCCGAAAATATTTCACTAACGTCCCTCTATTTTTAGTTTTTTTTCTCCGTAGTCCCATTTCTAAAATACATCCGAAACAGAGCCCACAAAGAAAATTTTCGGATTTGATTGTGAGCCTTTTTGGGATTGTTTTTTTATACCCGAAAAAATATACTTTCCGGACACCTTTTGATCCCCGGAAAAAAAAATCTGATAGTGATTGGCGGTATTTACGTTGAGTTTTTGAGTATTTCTATACTCTGTGGTGGATATGACTAAGACATTTTTTTTCGTTGTTGTATATTTTGCACGACACACATCTATACTACTATAAGACCTATTTTCTATATGCTAAATATTTCTATGGATCCTCATCTTGCTATAGATAGTTTTTTCACATTCTTTCAGTAAATTATATTCCATAAACTTCAAGGAAAACTCGACAGTAAGACAAGAAGTATTTAAACAAAAAGATACAGTATGAAAGAGGAGACATATTAACTAGTCGAGATGGAAGCCCATACAATTAGAGAGTTGAAGCTCGTAGCTGTTAAAAGTGAAGTGGACAGCAAGCACGCGTATTAATGTTTAAGTTAAAATGGAATGGGATTCAAAAATTGATGTTAATTATTAAATAAATTTAATAGATTTGATATTTAATGTATTTTTTAAAATTCGTGCAAAGAGTAGAATGAAGTGGTTTATATTAGTGTAAAATCATTTTTTTATGAATTATTAATGAAATAGTTAGCTTTTGATTTTTTAAGACGTGTAGTTATTAAATATGCATTGAGATTCTTAAATGATAATGAAAGTGAAAAAATAATTTTTGTTAAATGATGAATAAAACATGACATATAGAGTAAGATAATGAAGAGATTTTTTTTTTCAAATTACCCTTTCTCCAATACTTTTTATCATTTTCACCCTACCTTTTTATTTAATTATCATTCTACCCTATAGATAAAGACCGCAATTGTAAACTGTCTTTTTATATAAAAAAACCGTGATTTTATTTTATTTTTTTACCAAATCACCGGTTTAGAAGACATAAAAAACGTAGAAGCAAATCGCTGTTCTCCTTAAAAACACCGCAGTTTCAAACCAAGGTTTTTTTATGAAATCACCAATTTGAAATTACGATTTTATTGAGAAAAATTGCGATTTACAACTTTGTGTTCTTCAGATAGGATAGAATAATAATTTATTTAAAAGGTAGGGTAAAAAAAAAGAAAAGATGTATAAAGGGTGGTTTGAAAAAAAAAATCTAATGAAAGTCAAAGTTCCATTAGAAGCCAAATTTGCATCTGGTTCAATGATATAAGTATATAGTACAAAATATGCATATGGTGATAGGTCACATGCGATGTCAGTTGTCGGTAAAAATATTAAGGAGAAAGATCCTTTCCTTAACACAGAAGAAGAATTATCTATTTTATCATTTCAAATGATACAAATATTCTTACTTATTTTTCTCTTTTATACTAATTGGGTTGGACAGATTGGGGAAAAAAATTCAGTCTTCATCTCCATCGCGAGCGCCGCACCTAATCGGAGATAGTGGGTCAGCATCGAATGTTTGATCCATTGACATGGAGTTAGATTTCTGCAATGGACGGAGTTTTCCATCGGGCGAAGGATAGCCACGATCGAGTCATGGTGATGCATTCTATTGAAATTAGGGTTTGAGTCAAGCTGCGGAGATTGTCCAGCGACTCGACATTTCTGTATCTTTCAAATCCATGGCTGTTTGAATAGAGATTAAACGTAGGAGTAGAGAATGATGCACAACCCAATTTGTCTGCGATTGAGATGATTCTCCGATTAATTGCGACGCTCAATTAAGTGTGATGCCGGCGGTGGAGATGGAGACTGATTTTTTTCTTCCCAATCTGTCCAACCCAATTAGCATAACAGAGAAAAGTAAGTAAGGGTATTTGAGTCATTTGAAATGACAAAGCAGATAATTCTTCTCTTGTGTCAAATGATCTTTTCCCAAATATTAAACTGGTCGCACAATTCCTTTAAACAAAAACAAAGTGTTATGGTTTCAAATTTAGTCTAGAATGAACTCCTGACCAACTTTAACACTTACATATACAAAATCCTATTAGAATTTGTAGCATAAACAACAATGGTTGCATTTGCACTTACTCTAGAATGAATTTTTGAACGTATTTGTACTTACATACGTTAAAAGTGCGTTTAAATTGGCCAACAATAAATATAAACATTATTATCAAATTAGGAAATGTGCTACAAGTTGATTTTAATGCTGCCATCTAGCTTTGTTGACTTCAACTCTACAGATTACTGTAATTCTCTTATGACCTTTTACCTAAGTTTGGTGTAGTTGCTACAAGTTGCAGAAAATGAATCTCTATAATTTTTGTAGATCACGTGAGAAATAGTGTTAATTTCCATTCAATGAAACCAACACCTACAACTACAAAGTCTATGAGGAACTTAAAGCAGAGCTTTATCAAACTCCACAGATATCTAATGATGTGTCACAATAATCCAGCGCATGCATGTGCCTATACTTTTCAACCTATCTTTTCATAAAAGCCTACATACTTCTCAACATTTATCCATTTGATTATTTATGTATAACATTACCCACATTGCATAGGTCCATATATATTTTGGGAAAAACTAAAAAGGAATTTTGAACTATCACCGCTTATTTAATTGCGATCAGAACTATCATGATTTTCAAAAAGGTTGCGATGAAAAAAAAAGTGGACTGATTTTCTAAAATAAAATTCACCATTACATTCCAAAACTAATATTATTATAAGACTTAAATTTGTGTGTGAAAATTACGTCATTTTGCTATCAAAAGACGTCGTTTTCTTTATGTGCGCAAAAGACATAATTTATTAAGATAACCAAACGACGTAATTTTCGCACACAAATCTAAGACTTATAATATATTAGTTTAGGAATATAATGGTAAATTTTATTTTAGAAAATCAGTCCAATTTTTTTATCATTTTTTTTAAAAAAAATTATAATAATTCTAACCATAATTAAATAAACAACGATAATTTAGCTCATTTTGAGTTTTATCTGTATTACCCAAAAGGCACCATTTATCTGAGTCCAATGCATCGTCGTTTCCTATTTCACATTTTGGATTTATATGCTCCACATTAACCTTCTAGAAGCCACCTGTGAATAGGTGGGTGTGTTCTTCGGCCGATGCTCTAAAATTAATCTCCAATCTGAGTAATTTTCTGATTAATCTCTAAAATTATACCAAATGAATTAATTATGTTTCACAATCATTAATCATGTTTTTTTATTTTTGTTTAGTTTGGAAACAAATTGGTGAATATAATTGATTCACAAGGTTCTCAATATAAGGAGATTCTCAACGGATCCCTCCCTTATATATATATAAACGTAGGCCGTACCAGATGGTAAGAATGACAATGGTGAAATTCTTATCCCTCACATTTTGAATTCGGATTTTTGTAGTTGGTACGTGAATTATAAAAATATAAAAAAGTTATATTTTAAACAAATGTATATATTCAATTTGGGAGTGGATCAAATGAAAATCAATTTGGATATGTAAACTGTGAACTATAATTATCCTTTGATCTGTTTTGATCCAATGATCCTGTTTAATTCATTTTATTTAATTATGTCGTTATTTTTTTGACAATATGTAAATAAAATATCCCCTCCTTATTTTTAGCATGATTCGCTCCCATAATATTATCCCTCTTCTTTCTATACTATTATCTTTAACATTACTTTCTTTTTTGTTTGTTATAATTCCCAGATACAGGCCATTCTACGCGCGTCTTCCTCTTTGTCTATAACAATGTCATTTGCTTCTTCGTAGTTGAGAGTCATACATGTTTGTTAAACCTTAATTTTTAAATTTATTTTTTATTCTCCCACTGTATCCATCGTCATAATGAAACTGGTGCACATATGTGTTTCTGAATTTTAAATGACCGCACATCTGTGTTTTTGAATTTTAAATGATTGCACATCTGTGCATAATGAAACTGCACATCTGTTTTCTTTAAAGATAATTTAGGAAACTATTATTTTATTTTATTTTTTATGCAATAGCTAATGTGCATTCAAAAAATTAATTTGCATAATATAACAATAGATATATTTTATCAGAAAAAGGTGTCGGCCTAATACCTAAGAACAGGGGCGGATCCAGAAAAAATATTGAGAGGGTCAAATATAAAGTAATCATATAGAAAGAGTATATTAATTGTATTGTTTAATTTTAGAGGGGTCATTTTGCATTTTAAAAAGGTTATTCTAATCATTTTTGAACTTCATAACCTAAAATAACATATAAATATAGATAAATTTTTTTTTCGATGGGGTCATCTGACCCCAATCAAGTCTACATGCATCCGCCACTGCCTAAGAGTGTTGTTTAACCTCTCCAGAGTTCTAGGTTCGAGTCTTGGTAACACATGTGCATTGGTATGTTGAACGTGCGCGTGAACTGAGACCATGAAGAGATGTGCGATCCTGTTCACCATAAAAAAAATATTTTAATATTTTTCGCACACATGTAGAAGAAAATTATGTGATGATAATGAGAATTTTCTCCCATTTAAAAAGTAATGAGACAGTTCGGAATCTTTAATGTTTTATTGTTAAAATGTTATTAATGAGTGTACTATAATAAATACCAGATGTTTAATGTGAGAATGCATATCGCATATACTCATTAATGTATATAGGATTAAAATGGGTAAAGGGATTCTCCTTGTCAGAGGAGAAAATTTTTCTATCTTAGCGGGTGAATGGTCTAAAATGCCCATAATTTTATTCTATGCAAATTATTAAAGCAGGGGTACATCAGTCATTATCCATATATGAAATAAATAAAAAAAATAAATGAATAATTTTAAAAGGACTAAACTATCCCTGTCATTTATTATTTTATTTATAATGACTGATGTACCCCTACTTTAATAATTTGCATAGAATAAAAATATGAGCATTTTAGACAATTCACCCGCTAAGATAGAAAAATTTTCTCCTATGACAAGGAGAATCCCTTTACCCTATTAAAATTGACATTTTGATTTAGTAGTAATTTATTTTCTCGACTAATCTTCAATTTAGCAATTAATTATTAAAAGTCGCATCAGCAGCCTGATTCGTATTTAAATTTCAGATCATGCATTTTTCCTTTCCATAGGTGAGAATTTATTTTTAATAATTTGGTAAAGTTGATCAACTGGCAAATGATTTTTCCTTGATCCGGGAAAGTATAATGATAAAATTTCTCTTCGAGATTGTTTAGGGTATCCATTCAAAATTATGACACATGAAATGTAATTGAAACTTTCAAGCAAATTTCTTCTGCAACAACTTTCAGTGACCTTAAATACTTTTGAAAGTAATCAAGTTTTGTATGTATTCTGTCAGTGTAATAAATTATAAGGGTATTGTCCCATCAGAACATGTTTAGATAGAGGTTTTTGGCCTGGCATGTCATCAGTAACAAGGAAAAAAAGAAATCTTTCCATCCAAACAAAATCATAATTGAAAATTTTGAGATATTTTATTTATATTTTTATGCAAAAAAAGAAAAAAAAAGGGTTTGTGAAGACAGAACTCATCTGTAAATCATTGAAAACCTTTAGTTTCTAAACCAGAAAAATGAGCTTTATAACTCATAAAAGCTTCCAGTAAAACTACTAGATGAAAAAGCCCTAACCATTAACAATACCATTTTTGACAAGTGAATTTTCATTTCTACTTCTTCCACCATTATATTGGGAGATCGACTTTTACAGCTCATGCAACCAAGTAAATTACAATTAAATAAAAAAATTTGTAACTTTACATTTTAACGGCCAATCATTAACTACCACGTGTCCACTAAACTAAATAATAATGCTAATTAATACTATTTTAAGAATGTAGCAGATAAATAGATGGTAAAGTAAAACCACTTTTATGGGAAAATGATAAAGTGCAGAAAGGGCTTATATATGTTTTGATTTTGGGAAAATGTGAACGGTATGCTTATGCAGTCTCAGAAATTCCACAGATCTTGTGTGAAATGGAAAATATATGTAGCAACTTCAAATCATAGTTATTAAAATCGGACTAAATTGATCGGTTCAATCGGTCGAACCGTGAACCGGTGAAAACCGGTCAAACCGGAGTGAACAGGACGATTTTTGGAAACCGGTTCAATGTTTAATTAATGTACAAACCATCCTAATTAATTAAATCAAATAATAAATGCTAATTAAAAGTAAAATGAGGTTGCAAGGAATCGATCCCTCGAACTCTAAGTTGTTAGGCATGCTTACCTCCGTTTGGCCATACAAATTTATTGATATTTATCATAGTTACCTAAATATATAAACAAACTTATGAGCAATCAGACCGGCCGGTTCGACCGGTAAATCGGGAACAGGAGCTCGTACCGGTTCGACTACCGGTCTGGTTTTAATAACTATACTTCAAATGGCGACTGAAGATCAGTTCATATCAACTTGGTACGATAAGGCAAACTTATTAAAGTGAGGTTGCATCACGAAATTCATATGCATCCATGTTCTCCATCTCAACGTTATTTATGTACTGAAATAATCGAGACAAGTCAATGAAAACGGAGAAGCCTATTTAAAGTAAAACCCTGTTCACGCCTTTCATTTCCTTCCGTCTTTTTCTTCTTTGTCCTCAAGGTTTAATTAAATTTGGATAAGGCCTACCACAACCCATTTTAATTCTTCTCAGAGCTTGATTAATTCTGACCTGTAAATCTAATCCAAATCCGTTGTCCTTTGTCTCTATCGACGCCTTTGTTTCCATCTGCTTAATCCTTACATATACATGGTTGTGATGTGTGAGAAGCACCAGTTAATATCATGGAAGGAAGTGTCGACCTTAATTTTACGTTTTACATGGCAACCATGTAACACATAGCCAACTATTTCTTTTTTCACCTTTTGTTAAAGAAACCAAAATTTTACCCTTATTATTACTAGCTAGGGTTGGCTGAGTTACAATAAATCAAGGCATAAATTACCAAACCCTAACCGCTATAAGACTTCCATTGTAGTTCTCTAGTCACTTGATATATGTAACATGGAGTAGCACGTTCCATCTCATTTTCGTCATAATCAACACCTAAATACCTCGTTCCGCACACGTACCGCACTGATACTAAATGTTTCACAACATCAATCATATACTTGAGAATTCTATGTACTAATATTGATCCGATGACACTATCGACTGTACTCCAGTTTTTTCTCACTACTGCTGGGTGGCATTCCCATTTGTTTTCTTCTTCAGACACTATCATCTAAAAATAGTTATATTACATTATCCTCTGGGAGACCAGTCCCCCATTTTTCCTACTTTGCTTAATAACCACAACTTTATATTGCTAATCACACCTCTCTTTTGGTCTCTTGTAATGTAATACAGATAGTATTTTGAAATTTCATCACAATGTGTCTACTCTGATACGAACGGCCTCCTAATCCATGTTAACGTCCCTATCTTCAGTTTCTTCTGTTAGCACACAGTATTGCCCCTTTTCTATGTGCTCCAAGAAGTTAAGCTCCTCTTTGCAATGTTTTTGCGCGCATCACAGGTGTCGAAAAATTTGATTATAGCAAATCTTAATTTATCAGGATCATGCATGTACTAATTATGTGAATACTCCACTGTGCATGTGTTTATCAGAAAAGTTCTGTTTGGTTTAGGGAAAATAAAAGAGGAGGGAAAAAGGAAAGAAACTCATAATTGCCTTTGATTTTCCTTTGATTTGGTTTGAAATGAAAAATAAAAGAAAAGTAGTAAAACGTTCTTTTAATTCACTAAATTTTTCCTCTATTTTTTTGTATCTAATTTCATTTTCCTCTAATTTTCTCTGACAAAGCATAGTCTTTTTTAACTTTACCTCATTTTTTCTCTCATTTTTATCTTCCCTAAACCAAGCAGAATTTAACTGATTTGAATGCACTTCTTGTCTATAAATGAGTAGTTGAAGTGATCAATTTATCAACAGATATAATGATGGAAATTAATAAGAATTATCACATGTCTAAAATATACAGCAGTATAGACAAAACGAACCTAAAGCCGATCTACTTACATAAAATGCAATGATCATTGTTCTTTTTATTCGTCTCCTCCTATATTATTGAGTAAGCACTTAATTCAAGGGAATATTTCACATCTGATGAAATATATCATACAAAATTTTAAAATTATGACTCACAAGTTTATTTTTGAATTAACAAAACACCAATATATGTATCCGTACATTTTATACATCTTGTCACGAGCATGAAGATTGTTCTTGAACCCTTTTCTTTTTGGTTGATGATTGTCGTTCTGGTTTTTTTTTTTGTTACTTGTATGATCATTGATCATCCACATCACTTCCAAGTACAACATTTTGCGATATACTAAACAAGTACATAAAGCCAAAAGCATTGAGTTGTAGAAGGCCCTGGGCTTAATGGCAGACCAACAAATATGTCAATGACATTTTGGAGCAAAGCCCAACTGGTTTTTTGTCCACACACATACGCATGTCTGTTGCCTTGTCACTCTCATCCGATGTGGCTCTCTGAAAACTTGTCCAACACTGCCAACCGTGATGCTGGCTGGTGGCCATGATATTCAAGGCATGTGGTGATTCACAGCACAGTGTATGCACGCACGTCAACAAAAGCCAGGAAACTGTGCTTGAGATTTGACTGCGGGTTTCAATAATGGACGGTTGATGATCAAATGAGGTTTGAAATCTCTGAGTGTGTATACTTTTGGCTTCTATTTTGGTGCTATGAGTTGCCTGGCTGAGATTCATTGGGAAGGCAAAACCAGGGGCTTGGGAACATTGGTTTTGGATTTGGGAATGATTGGGTGTGAAATTTTAGGTTTTGTTGTCCCTGGAGGAGATGGACATTGTCCTCAGGCGTCAGATATTTAGGGTTTGGTATTGAATTGTGACAAAAGATTGTGTCTACCACGCTATTAGCTATTTTTCATTTTCCATTTCTAAATTTTGGTCTTAATTACACCTAAAATAACATGTGAGATGTCTTTCTATGTTGAATGGAAGAACACGGCAGGAAAGAAGTACACCACAGGAAAATTGGATGAATTAAGATCGAAACAATCAGACTGTTTTACAGGTAAATCCGTAAATCAAAACTACATAGTTTTGAATTGTAAGTGTTAATCATTTCTCACATCTAAAAAATTAAAAATTGTAATATTATTAAAATTAAAATCATCTATTTTGCATCAAAACCACCATATTTTATACCAAAATCACCGTATTTTGGATGACTGTAAATTTATTTAGCATAATGAAATCTTATTCCAATGGAATTTGTAACAGCTGGTAAAAAAATTAGAAACAGTGGGATGCATATCCAGTACAGATAAATAGGGAAATAATCCTAAAATATAGAATGGTTGTGGGCTTTAATTACTAATCAGGTGTTGACACGCGCAAATAAAAATTTAATTAATAATATTTATTTTATTGATGAGCATATGTACATTGCAAGTGATTATAGAAAAATTAAACAGTAATTTTCATTAAAACCATCTTATTTATTTTTATGGATATATCCTGACTTGTCTTGACTTTACAGGATCTTCATTCAAAACAATGAGTATATATTGATATTTCGAATGTAGTAATAATCACTTTACTATTATCGAGAACTGAATATATTTCTAAATATGGAAACGGATAAGATAAGAAAAATTGAATAGAATTAGGAATCTTATTTTGTATAAGTTATAAAATTAATATTATATTTCGGTAGGATCGGGAATCATATTTGATTTGGTATTAGTATCTTTATAAAGAGTGAATTAGTGCGTGAGATTTCCCATGAGAATTCAAGAGAGCGATTCGAAAAAAAGTTCTTCAGGATAATTCAAGAAAATTATTCTTTGGTGTTGTAGGGTTTGTATGACCCATTGAGGAGTTTAGAGGTTTGTATTTGAGAGTATCGAGAAGAGGACGTTCATTTTTGTAATACATGTCTATTAATAATAAAAATAAATTGACGTAGATTTTGTTGAGAACCAATTCACGTTAAAATATTGTGCGTCTCTTTCGTCATTATATTATATGTTACTTCATTATGTGTTGGTGTGTGTGATTTGTGTGAGCATATCGTATTGTTGTTTCGTTGCGCGTGTCGGGAGAGAGGAGTGACATCTCTTTCCCCGAAAAACTTGTAAGATATGTGAAGATTTGAAGAACATTCATTATGATTGAAGAGCCACCACCACACAAATTAAGAGTTGACTAAAGAAACAAAGTTAGTAGAAAATTTGAAGATCACATGTTAGTGAAAAACAGATGTTGCAGGAGATCATATACAAGAGAAAAGAATGTAGAATATTCATGCTAGGGAAGGAGACATGGAACGTGACCAACAACAATGAAGATTAAATCTTGGCCTAATAAGATTGAAGATGAAAATACAAATTTATGAAGATGAATAATTTTAGAAATTTTTGTTAATGAACATTTGTTGAGAATTTACTATGTTCCTAAAATTAATATGAGCTATTATATCTTATTAGGTGATTATGTGAATTTTTTCATTCTAATTATAGAAGAAGGGTACAGTGAAGATTTTCAAATTGTTGAAGGCTATGAACAATAAGATGACGATGACTCTTCATTATTTTAGAAGCTATATTGAGAGATGATATGAAAATAAATATATTTAGAAATTCTAATAATGAAGGGTCATGTTAGAAATTAGTTAGATTTCTGAATGAAGAGAGAACAAATAAAGAGAAGTTAATTAGTGTAAGGAATCTTATTTTATGTTTGCTATAAAATTATTGTTTTGGAAGGATTAGTAATCCTATTTGATTCACTATTAGTACCCTTATAAATAGTAGATCATAGTGACATGAACAAAACAAGTGCAACTATGTGAGAATTTTTCATGAGATTTCAAAATAGCGATTCACTGATGCATGACAATTCAATTATATGTACATATGACAACAAAATTTTGATTATTAGAAATCAAAAATTTATAATTTATATTTGCGATTTTAATGTATAAAATCTCAATCTAAAAATAAATAAATTCAAAAGTTAAACTTAAAACACTCAGTTTTACGCTTAGATCCATTGCACTTGTACTGTGAGTGATGCTTGATAAATTGTATTCAGAATTCAAACTAATCATTGTCAAGTAAGATTTACAAATGTTATATATTTACTTAATATTTTTCAACTATATCATATTTTGAATTAATAATTTTTTTAACAAAAATGCTATAGTACTTTTCTGATTCGAGTTACACCAAATTTTATATAACATATTTATATATTATCTTCAATTCAGTCTTATCTTAATTAAATATATGATTATACTGCAAGTGTATATAGATGACCACACTACCACAAATTGTCAGCCAATTGGTAAAAAAAAAAAATTGGAGTCAGCATATTTTTCGGCAACAAACAATAACAAAGCCCAAGTTCAGACATCTATGAAGGGAGACTTAACATTATTGTTCTTTGGAGAAGCAATTAATTGTACATGGTTAATTGATACGTAGTCTGGAACTAATTATGTTATCTCACGAATACTCTAGATGATGCTTTAAGGTTATAAGCATTGTCTATGCATTTAGGGTTTTTATATGAATTTAGTCTGGCTTTCTACGACGCTTATAATTTATAAGCGTCGTCTAAAATGATATTTAAGTATTTACATAAAAAATATAAGAAGTTTATTTGAAATAGTTATATTTAATGTGAAAAAATATAAAATGTGCAATATGACATGTGAAAAGGTTATTCAATGTGGATAAAATGTTTATAAAAAATTATGAGAATCGTAATGTCGCATGACACACAATCTCAAAAATAAAGACACAAATCTATTTCTCAGGTTTATTCAACGGATGGCCGTTAAAAAATTTTGAACACTTACTTTGTAGAACTTAGCACATTTTTCGAGGCTATTGACTGCTTTTGATCATTATTTTTCCAGATACAAGTTTACATGATTTGATAAACATAATAGTATGCCAACTCTATGTAAGTTAGAAAGAATTTTAATTAATTCTGATTGGTTGAACATATTTCTAAATGTTTATATTGAATTTAAATCATTTGAAATCTTAGATCTTTCTCGTGATCTAGTTAGACTGTCATCTGATTCATTTAAGCCAAACTGCATGGGCTTTTAAAATGAGAAACTTTCGATTGTTTAGGTCTTTTTAAGAGATTCTGAGAGCTGAATTGGAGGTCCCTAGAAAATATCATTTCACATAAGCTATTTGCAGATAAATTAAAAGGGACCAGAAGTGATATTAAGATACATATTTTCTCACTTTCACCACTGGTATGACTGATAGAGATGAAGAAAATCAAGTTAGATCTCTCTGATATTCATAGACCTCTTATGTCAAATTCTCATGTTAACCTAGCTAATAAAAAGGGGATAAAGAGATGAGGTTTAAGTACATGAAACATTTGAAAAGGATACTCAATCAACAAAAGATAAAACGTTAAATGGGCTTAAGAGAGTGATATTAATTCAGCATTCTTATTTCTTTCAAGCACTTGAAAAGGGAAATAAATTAATTGCATCTCAGATTCAATAAATCTGTGGCCCAAATGGGGAAGTTGTTGAAACCTTATAGGGTACTGAGGAAGAGCTGGTTGTCTTCTTTAGGAACTTAATTCCATTGAACACACATACTATGCTCCCAGCCTCCCGTTGAACCCATTATTGAAGTTAGTAAAGTATCAACTGAACAAATACTGAAGTTTTACCTCTTAATAATAAAGATCCAGGGGTTGATGATTTCACTATCTGTTTTGTTTGAAGGCCATAGTCCAATTAATAGGGCAAAGCTACTGTAGACTTCAAAAAAAATAAAAATAAATCTAATGTCTATTAATTGCCTAAAATAGTGAATATAATGGTTATCACTTTGATCCCAAAGAAGGAAGGAATCTTTGTTGCCTTAGAGTTTGGGAATATCCTACGTTAAATTTGTTTGCCTAAACCTAAAGTCATCTAAACCTTTGCTTTCAATCTAAATACTATTTTTCATTATTTTATGAATCTGATAAATTATTAGAGTGAGTTATTTGTCTTGTATTTAGATTATTTATTAAAAAAATACAAAATACGTAGATACTTTAATTTGTTGATTTAGTTATGTGACAGACTTCTGAAAGACAAAAAGAATAATACAAACTTTATATGCTGAGAAACGGGATATGTCATACCATTTGAATAACTTTTAAAATTTTTTAAATAAATTATAAACTCAAATTAAGTCTAAATTATTTTTCCATTTTCATTAGTTAAACTAATACAACCAACAATATACTCATTATAAAGAAATACATATAACCTAATGCTTCATATTTTGAGTCAAAACTCTATCCTAAATGATTCGGACCAATCATTTTAAGGGTCATTGAACGAGTTAAAGAAATTACTTTAATAATATATATGTGCATAAAACTTTATACAATTATATTTTTATAATTGATTTCATTAAATCGATGTAAATAAACATAATATTATTATTTTTGAAAAAGAATATGCAAATAAATTTACGCTCCACCACTTTCATATCAAACTGAACATATCATTATTGTGTTTTATATAAAACTCAATTTATTTAATTCAAGTATTTGCTTTAGTGTGGTTGGTTTTAAGGTCTGGCAAGTAGGGGTGTACAAAATTAGGTTCAGACCGAAAAATAATCCGGAACCGGATCAGAAAAGACCGAACCGGACCGGACCGATTAATTCCGGTCCGGTCTTTGGTTCATGCATTTGAAGGAAACCGGGTTCCGGTCCGGTCCGGTCCAAAAATCGGAATTTTTCGGTCTGACCCGGATGGACCGGATCCATCAAAACACAGCCGTTTCAATTAGGGCTTCAGATCTTCTCTTCTCCCCTCGGCCCTTCCCCTGTGTCATCTCTCTTCCCAGTTCCCATCTTCCTGATTTCGAGAGCTCCACCTTCTGAATTCTCACTTCAGATCTACCGAATACCGCTCCATTTTCTGTCTTCTAGGCGACCGACTGACGTATACGCATTGTCTGGAGAAGGGGCACCGACTGACGTTCAGAAGCGAAGGTTCAGATCTACCGCTCCACAATTCTTCTTGATTATTTTTTTTCCTTCTAGTTACTTGCCGTATCAATTCGTTGCTCGCTTCCAAAGGTTACAGATCAAAAAAATTTGGGTTTATTGGTTTTCTCTAATTCCGGTCCAGACCGGAAAAAATTCGGTCCGATTCGGTCCGGTCCGGATTCTATTCGGTCCGGTCTTCGGTCTACACCATTTTCGGATTCCGGTTCCGGTCCATTCCGGTTCCGGTCCGGTCCGGTTCGGTTTTGGACCGGTGTACACCCCTACTGGCAAGTACTCAGCCCCCAACCAGGTCGAGTCCTGGGCCGTCGTCCATATAAGTTAAGTCCAAGGCCAGGCCTGCACTCAAAGAGTTTTAGTCATAGTTATCAGAACCGGACCGGAGACTGAACCGGTCAGGGCTCCGGTTTCTGGTTTTCCGGTTGAACCGGCGGTTCAAACCGGTTCAACCGGCGGTTCATTTAAATATAATTATTATTAAATATCACATTTAATGTACTAGTTATCCTAAAAAACATAAATATCTTGATGGTCTAGTGGTTAGAGCTTTCACATGGATGTCCAAAGGGTTGGGTTCGAATCCTAACTCAAGCATTTTAATAAAATAAATTTTTGGCTGTTAATGATATGCAATTAAACCTTAATTAAGCCATCAATTACACTAAACCGATTCAACCGGACCGATCCGGTTCACCGATTTTGTAAAAAACCGGCCGGTTTATCCGGTTTTATCCGGTTCACTGTGCACCCCGGTATTAATTTCAAATCGGACCGGTACCAGATCCGGTTTCCGGTCCAACCGGTCGAACCGGCCGGTCCGGTCCGGTTCTGATAACTATGGTTTTAGTAGAGGGTGTGAGTATTTCTCATAAAATTTTACTAGCCTAACATTTTATTGTAGGAAGTGTGTTTTAAACCCTGAGTTGTGGTTAAAAACAAGTCAAACCTTATTAGAGGTGAGTTTTTGAGATTTATGACCAAACAAGATCTTAAAAACTCAAAAAAGTCTAAAAACTAAGTTTTTTAAATTTTAATCCTAAGTTGTGACTTAAAATAAATTAAACCTCAATTGATGCAAGTTTTTGAGATTTATTCATTATTTCTAAGAACTAAATTTCTCAGTTTTAAATCCTAAGTCGTGGCTTCAAAAAAATCAAACCTCATTTGAGGCAAGTTTTTGAGATTTATTTGTAAATTTGGTCTTAAAAATTCAAAAAATCCCAAGATAGTTTGTGAGTTTTAAATCATAAGTGTGGCTTAAAACAGCTCAAACCTCATTTGAGACAAGTTTTTAAGATTTATTTCTAAGTTTGGCCTAGTTTCCAAGTACTAAATATATGAATTGACCAAGTAGAGGTCCACCTCGGGCTTCACAATACCCTCGGGCTTCATCACCTTATAGACCTCGAACAGATCGGGATTCTTCCCCATCATCTAGATCCTGATCTCCATTGGAACAAAACTTTCACTAATTAATTTTTGAAGTAAATTTAATAGACATAGAAAGAGAAGAGTAGCTCGGACTAAAATACAAATCATGTCCTTCATAACTCCCTTTGATTTAGTGATTGGTTGCAGGTTCTCTTCTGTTGGTCGCGTTATGATAGTTCTGCCGGCTCCGCGTCTACAACTCCTAAAGCTCCGATTGTTTCATTCGCTTGACCGTCTCACGCTAGTAAACCTCTCTGACAAAGTGGGGCTTCATGAATATGTTGCCCCAAGCGGTCCAAGGTGAGTTTAATATAAAATCATCTCACTCTGCAAGTATTTAGAGATCTTTATGTCATCATTTGACCGCTAAATGTACTTTATCTACGACAAAATGTATGCCTTAAAAACCTCAAAAACATGACGCAAAAAATTGGTTTAAGCAAGTGTGTGTTGATAAGTTGTTGAGTCTAACTTAAACCACTAACCTTAAACTTGTAAAACCATCTTTGGTGAATTTCAACTGGAACCTCGGAGGTTTTGGTCCAAGACCCACTCCAATGGTGGAGTATGATCAGACGCACTTCCCTTTTCACCTTGTTGTCAAACCTGAGATAATGATATAAAACAGTTTTAAAATGAAACATGAAATCAAAATTAAACCAAACCATATTCATGAAGTAAATAAAACCAACTATGTCTAACTTACTTGCTAGGCAACATAAAGATGATAATTAAGAGTCTGTCGTCTTGGGTCAGCATCGAGTCCCCTTGAGACCCAACGTCACTCTCAAATTATGGATCATGCATAAGGTCCACAACTTCTTCACCCGACGCACTGAGGTTGACGGACGACAAAAGCAAAGTATGGATCTCTTGGCTTTGTTTGTCGATGTACCGAATGGGGCAGACATGCATGATAGGCTAACGAACTGAGAGGCCCAAATTCCCCTAAAATGGCCAGTCTGGTCAAATGCGGACTGACCAGGTAGTGAGGGAAACACTAGAGGATGGTACTCCGACAAGTTGGAGTTTAGAAATGGGGCAATCCTCCGGTCACTCGGCCCCTGGCTAGCCGGTGACTAGACACGTGGGGCCTTACCCTTCTTTCATATAGGGGTTGAAGGATGCATAGCTGAAATGTACACCAAAGTGATTGATTAATGAATACACAAGCTTATACAAACATGAAGTAAACATTCCTAACATAAAAACATGTAAGCAAGCACATTCCTAACTCACGTTCATTCTGAACTCATACAAGCTTAAATCCCAAAACATGAACCAAACATTCCTAAACATGATACACTTAAAGTAACTAAATGTAAGCTTATACAAGCTCTCTATATACACACAATAAATGTAACTAATGCATAAATATTAATCGAATTTCAAGTAAAATATACAAGCTTATAAAAGCAAAATATAATTAAACTCATACATTCTTAGAAAATTTTATCAAACTTAAATGTATGGAATTAAAACTTAATGAAGTTTTATACACACAAATAATATATACAATTATTTCAAATCCCTAAAATTTAACTCTACAATACTTGAAGATCTTGTAACCATGACTTTTGTATTTGTATATATACAATTCCAGAGCAGTTGCATCAATGACATAAAAAACCACTTCCACCGAATCAATTCATGATAGAGCATATACGACCTTATTAGTCTTCCCTTGCTCGTATTAAATCTCATAATCATAACCTGTCAGTTTAGCTAGCCAAGTATATTGACTTGGAGTTGTAAGCTTCTAGTCAAACAAGTGTTTCAAAGCCTAATGATCTGTTTGAATGATTAATCGATGACCCACCAAGTATGGATGCCATTTTTTTTATAGCAAATAAAAATGCAAACAACTCCATGTTGTATACTGATATCGTGTAGTGTCTTGGTGAGAACTTCTTGCCGTTGAGCCGAGTGGGTGATTTATTTGAGTTAAAACTGCTCCAATTCCACTTCTAGATACATCTGTTTCAATCTCAAATAGAACATTAAAGTTAGGTAATACAAGTACAAGGGCACAGATGAGAGCCTCTTTTAGCATTACAAAAATACCAAAATAATTTTGTAATAATGGTTAAAAGATTTGATTCATCACACTCTAGAAGGTAGACGGAGCATTAGTAGGGCCAAAAGGCACCACAAGAAATTGTGTTGAATCAACCCTGCTTGAAGTAGTTCACCTGTTAGTTGCTGAGTTACATTTTTCTGCAAGCTTCCATACCGATATGGCCGAATACTAGCAGGAGTAGTTTCTTCCTTTAATGGAACTTTATGATCATCAAATCAGCACAGTGGTAGTGTAGTTGGTTCTTGAAATATGTCAGCAAAGCTAGTTAAAATATGAGATAATTCCTCTGGTTCCTGCAGATTTTTAACAACACTCTCTTCCTTGAGGGTATAATGTATAGCATTGATGTAATGTTGACTGAATAGTTTTCTCCAATACCGTCTGGCTTGCTACCATTTAGAAAATTTTCATTGTATTAGATGTGAGAGTAAAACTTATTGAATTTTTGTAAATTGCATCTTTAGTCTTTTAAAATCTCACATGACCGTACTTAAGTGAGACAACCATTATATTCCAAGTATCAAACATAACTATCAATTGACAATATCAAATTATATGTTTGAAATTTTCTTCCCTGCATACTCCATTCGAATCCTTTCCACATGGATTGGCAATTCATTAAATGACCATTGGTTATAGCAATTTTTAGTTGTTCCACTAGTTCGACTACAGTCCCCAATATCTTTGCCATCTTACTGTCTAGAAAG
>NQLW01000808.1:247946-289113 GCA_002312845.1 Kalanchoe fedtschenkoi
TAAACCAGCTCACTCACATCAGACTTCATCCATTACAAAAAAGAAGATCCAAAGCAGCTAATCTACTAGCGTAACAAAACGGAAGAACTCATAACCCAGCTGTCAACCAGATCTCATTTCTGTAATCACAAACACAACATAACCGAGCTAAGTAAACTAAAAGACTTGAATTTATGAACAGATCGAGCTACCAAAAGTTACACATTCACCTGGGAAAGCAGACACTTTAGCACAGAGTTCAAGAATTGAGAAATTGAACAACCAAATCTAGCTAGAGCAGTAGAGCAGCTACGAAGACATGGGGGCAAGAAAAGTAGAGAGGAGCGGCCAGATCCAGTAGCGTACCTGGGGGGGCACAGCTACAAGTGCCGTATCCGGATCTGGGCTGGGAGGCAGTGGGGTGTGAAAGGAAGAGATGGGTGAGTGAGAGTGATGCAGGTGAGTGTTGGGTTGTGAACTTACTGGTGGAAGTAGAAGGGTATAAAAGAGTACTATAAAGTTGTTGTAAATTTTGTCGGTGAGGAAGGTACAAAGATATTATCTTTATGGGGGCTTTAATTGCTGGCAAGGAGAGAGATGGAATGGTTAATTATGTACGTAGGTCGTGAAGATGTCGGCGATCATGGCGGTAACTGAGGATTGATCTGCTGCGGTTGAAAACTGGAAGAAGAGTGATTTTTTTTCAAATTTGGCCTTTTACGTTCGTTCCCTATTATTTTTGGACCACCGCTTGGTTTTTTATCCAATCTGACCTTTTCGCGGTTGCAAACACATACAAGCTGGGTCATTTTCGCGGTACGCAACCGCGAAAATCCGAAGTGTCCGATTTTCGCCACGAATCAGCCTCCGTGGCTGTCCACTAGGATCTTCGCGGTTCGCAACCGCGAAAATGCCCCGCATTTTCGCAGTTCGGAACTGCGAAAAGCTTCGTCTCGGTGTTAACTTCCAGGAAATTAGGTTTTAAACGTTTATAACCGGTAACAACCTGCCTTTTAAACCGTTTAGTAACGGTTAGGAACAACACATGAAGTTTAAACCTGTGAAATAAACTTATAAAATAAAGCTGTTTACATGAATTTACTTTGATTCAGCAGCAACAACCAAAACAGAATAAAACTACTACCATGAGTTACAACCCAAAAAAACAACGAACGTAAATAAGTCATCTACGGCGTAACTGGCGCCTTCGCTCTTGCTCATTACGTTCATGGCGCTCCTGGCGCTCTAACCTCTCCTGCTCATCCGGCGAGTATATAATGCGACCCCTCTTAGACCGCATCGACTGTCTGGGAATAGCCGGCTCCTGCTGTGGTGCATTCAGCTGTGTGATCTGAGAAGGTCCAGCGATATTTCCAGCATCATCATGGATCTCTGCATCGAAAGTATCTGCATCAGGCTGCACTGAGCTAGGTCCTGCATCTGCACAAATTTGACTGTAAGAATAATAAAGGCCTCCAAACGATGTATTATGTCGCATAACATCAAAAGAAGTAATACAAATACCATCTGGTAATGTGATCAAAGCAGGGTCAATCGGAATATGGGCGGTCTCGTTCATGTCGCGTACGTCTGCACAACATGAATGGAAAAGATCGTGTGCCACTCTTTTCATTGAGGTAGTGGAATCACTCAAAAATATTTTCGCAGCCGCCTTACATGATCGCACAAGAGTCTTGAGCTGCAAAAAAAAAAGATGTGTCACAGGCTGTTGCTGTAAATGCTAATTACAAGTAAGACTGTTAGTTCAACTAACCAAAGTCGTGCGCTCTCCTGCTGTGGGCTGATACGCATTCACATGGAAATGCGTGGGCTGAATTATTCTGCGAGTAATCGTATCATACCACGCCATGTACGTGGTATGCATCATCCGATCATATATATCGGATCCAACAAGCACAGCATGCTGTCTCTGGTCCCACATCGCTATCCAGCGGTGATGCTCTACTGCCCAATCCAGCTTGCCCCGCATTCTGCTGACCTTATGCAGGTCCGAATGTCCATCCCTAGGCGGGTCTGGCACCAGTGGCTGCCAACCAAACTGACGCATTACCCATCCCGGGTAATGCCACTCCACAATGTGGAAGCAAATGAGTGGGACCTCTGTACTCCAGATGTGACGGCCCTGCAGACACAGCTCATTCAATCCATCAAGACGATCAGCGTGATAGGGCTCCCACTCTACGTCTGAAGGACTCTGCCGGTCCAGATGGTCTCTATAATACAACAAGACCTGATGTGGGCTCTGTGCATAACTTCGCGTCCCTGCCCATCGCCTGCGATCAGAAAATAAATTCCTCGTAACGTTAAATGTCAACAGTTATGAATATAAAAACAGACCTAAATGTGTTTAACAACATACTCGTATGATATGGCTGGTACCATAAGCGGATGATCGCCCACATCCTCTGGCCAGTCGTGGACTGGAAGTCCTGTCTGCTGCGGTCGTCCTAATGACATGCGCTCCCACCACCAGAACTGTAGCATCAACACTGCCCCACCAATCTGCTTGTGTCGTCCAACACAAGCAGCGCACAACTGTCGGTACAGGAAGGCTAATACAGCACTTCCCCAGCTGTAGCTCGAGACAGTATCAATGTCGCTCAGGAGTCGAAGATAATGAAGGCTGATTTCATTGCCAGTAGTATCCGTCAGCATCGATGACCCTAACATACATAGCACGTATGCCCTCGCATATCGTGCTAGAGTCTCCTCGTCTGCATCATCTGGTGGAACCGCCATCTGCTCAGCAAACCATGAAAGGTGCACATAGTATGGTGACCTCCCTCGCTCAGGATCGCGTCCCAGAAGCTGTATGCATACCACAGACCAATCCTGGCAGAACTCATTCCCAGTAACAGCTCCACCGTCAACTGGTAATGCGGTCAGTAGGCCAACGTCCTGAAGCGTGACCGTCATCTCCCCTCCTCGGAAGTGAAATGAATGAGTCTCGGACCTCCATCGCTCAACCAGGGCCGTGATAAGTGGCCAGTCCAACTTCATGTTATGCACCATGGACCAAGCGTAGAAACCCATCCTCGCTACGTATGGGGCCACTCGAGGATCTAAGTCCCACATGCGATGATGGCGCACCTCACAAATCAATGTGGATCGGTGAGTAGCCTGTGCATGCAACACTGTAGCATCAACTGGGCCGGGATGGTCCAAAATCGCGAGGTCCTCCACCTCTGAGGGCGCATGTCTCTGCCCTCTACCTCCACGAGCAGATGAACCCGCGCCACGTGTCCTGGCCATCTGAGACTGTACATGGAACAAATATGATAACATGGGAGTGGAAAAATAAAAACAATACTTTCATTTCATAACAACAGCTCGTACATAAGGAATAAGCATAAGAGTACATGATAACATATTTTATCTAAGAACTGAGTTACATCCTTGTTGGGCATCCGGCACGATTGTGTCCAGTTTGCTTACAAAGGCCACAAGTCTTTTGTTTCGTCATCGCCGGTGTAGTTGTTCGTTTCGTCCTATTTCCAACACCGTCCATCTCATTACGTCGTCTTCGAGACTCGAGTCGGCCCCTGCTTGGTGGTCTCCTAAACCACTGGTTGGGCACGTGTGTCGGATACGGACCGAACTCCCAATATGCTCTATCTGGCAGTGGATGAAATAGGGGAGCCCAAGTGTTGTTGTATGCATCCATTCTATACTCATCAGCGATCCCATAATATTTTCGAAGTCTAAGTTTGGAACCGACATTTAATGCATGACTGCAAGGGTAGTGGAATGCCTGCCATTTCCCACAAGTGCAAGTCATGTTCCTCATATGCACTTGATGTACGTGATATGTCCCCCCAGTTTCCACTGAAGCCTCTCCTGTCGAATGGTTGTACAAGGTCACTTGATGGAATGCAGCCTTCCTCACCATCTTCTCCATCTTATTTTCTAGTCGGGGTGCGTACTCCTTCTCATGCCAATCATATTGTTCACGGCGGGAGACAAAATAATGATTTGACTGTTTGAATGTGTAATGGACAAGTGCAGTTATAGGCAAATCTCTTCCACTCTTGATGCATGCATTGAACACCTCATTTGCATTCGTGGTCATCGAGCCCCAACGCATACCCATCTCATCATATGCAAGTGACCATTTCTCTTTGGGTTGTTCTGTCAACCATTTGCGAGTGGGGGCATCACCTCGCAACAATTCAACCAAGTCTCTGAACCTTGAATCAAACTTACGTGGCTAGTTTTGATAAGCAGCTGTCGACAATTCCCTCTTCAACTCCACATTTCTCACCCGTGTCTGAAAATTGCTTGCAAAATGTCTGATGCATACCCTGTGATATGCTCTTGGAGGCGACCAGTCAGGTTGGCTCATGGCCTGTAATATCCCAGCATGTCTATCTGAAATTACGCACAAACCATCTCGATCAGTTACTCCCCTTCGGATGCAAGCCATGAACCAACCCCAACTAGTCGTGTTTGCATCCAATCCAACAGCAATAAGAAGAGTACCTTTGTATTTTCCATACAAATGTGTTCCGTCCACAGAGAGCACAGGTCGACAAAAGGTGAAAGCTGTGATTGCCGGAGCGAAGGCCCAGAAAACTCTATCCACATACAAAGTGTCATCCACTTCAGTCTTCTGCCAGTGCACAACTGTACCTGGATTGATCTTACATAAGGTATCCATGTACGAAGGCAACAAGTCAAAAGATTTTTCCCAATCCCCGAACATGATTTCCAGTGCCTTCTGTCTGCCCCTCCAAGCTTTTAAATAAGACACATCAAAGCCATATTTTTTTTGCATCATTTCCTTCACCAGAAGAGGAGATATACGTAACCTTTCTTGAATGAGGTCTTTCACCTCCCAGCCTATAAAATCTTTATTGAGATGAACATTATCATCAAGAATGACATCTGAATCACAAGTGTGAGGTCCTTCGAACACACTGCACACGAACATCACTGAAGTTTTCTTCTTGACTGCCCGAAAATGCCATCTGCACTGGTTTCGACCACCTCCTTCTGCCCTACACTTCAAATTCAATAAACAAGGGTTTGACTTATCAATCATGTATTCAACTCGATTTAGGATTGAATACACTTGCACAGCATGTACCGCTGCATCTTTGGAGACAAATCGTTGACCTTTGTATAGTTCACCTTTTGAATGTGAAGTATCAAAACCCTCATATTCGTCCGGATCAGCCAACCATTCACACCCATTAAAACAAGAATAGTCATAAAATAGAGGAGTGTTCTGAGGCTCTAATTCATAACTTTCGTTCGCGTAATTACCCCATTCGTAATCCATTTGATCCACTATGGCCTGAGAACTCTCGCCCACTTCATAGTTCATCGTTCCTTGAACAATATCCTCACCCTCGTCAACATTAGGGTTTTCAAACTCATCAAAATCACTCGCTGAAAACAATTGAGTTGCTAACACCTCAGCTTCTTCTGAATCTTCATCTAGCAATTCCAATTGTTCATAACTAAACTCATCAACAATGGGCATGTCTATTGTCTCCAAATTTGTCATTTCTGCTCTGTCGTAGCAAGACCTTTTGCGCGACATTGCTATTCAACAAAAATAATCAAACAACCTGATTATATTACTTGCTCACAAACTAAATTCAACCAAATTACTTCATTAACAACCTCATACTACTTCTACTATGTGTGCAGTCACTGATCTGAACTCCTTATCAATTGCTTACCAACTGTAAACCACCAACTACACCTACATTACAATCTCGAATCCTAGAATCTACAATCCCCAATCGTACATTACAATCTAAAACGTAAACCCTACAAAATCATTTAGGGATTCCAAAAATTTATCTAATTCAATCTGTGGAAGTACAGTGGAGCGAGGAGCGGCCGTCGTGGTCTGGCGGTGGAGCGATGGCCGTCGGTCGGCGAGCTTCTGCAGCGGCGGGGCTGTGCGGGGTTGCGGAGGAGAGAGAAGCGGCCGATCGAAAGTGGTCGGCCGAAAACCAGATCTGTGATTTGGAGACGAAGCTTTTCGTGTTTCGAACTGCGAAAATACGGGGCATTTTCGCGGTTCGCAACCGCGAAGATCCTAGTGGACAGCCACGGAGGCTGATTTGTGGCGAAAATCGGACACTTCGGATTTTCGCGGTTGCGTACCGCGAAAATGACCCAGCTTGTATGTGTTTGCAGCCGCGAAAAGGTCAGATTGGATAAAAAACCAAGCGGTGGTCCAAAAATGATAGGGAACGAACGTAAAAGGCCAAATTTGAAAAAAAATCAAGAAGAGGAATGTGAAAAGATGCAGAGCAGACACGAGGGACACAAAAATCTCTTTTAATTTTGTTTTTAAATTTATTATTCAAAAAATTAATTTCAAATAGGCTATTGAAAAACTTGCTTAATACTAACACGAATCTGTCTTGGCGAAGATTGTCATGTTTCATATTTGAATTAGGAAGATATGATTTATCATATCGGCTATTATCTTTATTTAAACAATGTAAAAAAATGCGAGTTTGATTAGAATACTAAGATGACTGAAATTGTGTGATTGTTACATCTTCAAGATATGAAGAGAAATAACTTTCTTGTAATTTTTTTCTTCGAAGTTTAGATGTGATGTATGACTGAAATACATTTGCCAGCATACGATATAACACATGCGACTACCAGAAAATATGATGTAAGTAATAAAATTGTATGAAAATGACACTTATTTGACAAATTGAATCATCAGAAAAAAAATGATTTGTTTTAGAATAATTAATCTCTGTAAATAAGACTGTTTCAATTATTTCAACCTCGCACTAACTGGAAAGTCTCCTCAAAATCTTCTTGAAGCAGCTTTTCCACAAAGCATTATGTGCTGTCATGAGTACTTGTAGTGAGAGAGGAAGAAGACTAGTGTATTGCTCGCTGAGAGGTGTGCAAATGAAGATAACAAAGAAATTGTATTTATAGTGCAGGAAAAGGAGGATGTGTTGCGCAACTCCCTCACTGCTTTCTTCGCTATCATGGGCGTAACTCGCTGCACGCCGTCGTCGACCCTCCTGTAGCCACAACTCCACTCCCTGCACCACTTCGTTATCGCTCTTGACTGATGATTAGTATGTTATAAACCGAGTCTCCTCTCCTCTTCTGAACTGGACTGGAAGCAGATGGGTCTGACGTACGAAGAGAACTTGGGTTGTGAAACATGGGCTACTACAAATCGAACTATCACTAACCCGACCTTTTCGTAAAAGGAAGACTCACTACACACGCCACGCCCTCGGCTAGCGGCAACAGCGGTGCGTGTGTGTAGTTTCTTGTTCTCCTTTTATTTTAAATTTTTGCTGACTTGGAAGCATAGACTGCTTGTTTATACCATATTGAACCAACCTTACGGGATCTTCACTCACGTCGTGGAGATGCTACTGTTGGTGACTCATATCTGGGTTCCCAGTCTCATCCGCATCCTGAATTCAGTGACTTGCATATACTCTAGTTCTTTTGTCAAAACATCAGCCACATGCTTTTTGGATCTAATAAAACCAATGACTGTAATCTTTTCAGACATTAATCCACTTAAAAATTTTAGACTAAACTGAATATGTTTCTTTGTCTTGTCATTATATTTGGTATTGGTAATCTTTGTAATTATGATAAGATTATCACAATGTGGAGATTGTTGAAATCGGTCTACTAAACCTAAATCCTTATAATCATTCGGCTTCTACCTTTATATTATCCAAGACACATACTTCAGCTTCAGATGTTAAGATATGAAAAGAAAAAAAACTCTCTTACAATTTATTTCTTCTGCACTGGCTTCAATGTTTTAATGTTATTTACGTTTTATCTTTATTATATGTTAAATTACTGAAAAACATTGATGAGGAAAAGGATAAACAATGTTGGTGTGTGTGGGTTTCAAGTCCAACAAGTTCTTTTTCTAAAAATGATTTAACAAAGATTCATATGCAGTTCTTTTTCTAAAAATGATTTAACAAAGATTCATATGCATAATGTAACAGCTACAGGAAGTGGCTGCTCACTGAGTTAGGCCTTGTTTTGTTGTATGTATTGGACTCTATTAAGAGCTGGTCTCTTATTACATTAAGCAATTAGTGAACTGAACACTTATTTTTTTCTTCTTAACGAATATTTAAAAAGTCTGAATGACTGCCCCGCCAATTTTGTAGTATCTATACCATTCTTATAATGATCTTCTTTACTTTTTTGATAATCGCTTCGAATATGAAAGCTGTGAAAAGCTATGATATTGTTCCGCGACTCATCATCTCTCTCATGTTCCCTAAGCAACATGGTCTTAACGAGCAGAACAAAATCAAGTTAAGATTTTCACCAAAAAATCTCTTTTCTTTGATCTGTAACGTCTTGCTAAGATTCTTGTCCGTCATCATGATCGGAAAGGCAAAATTGAAGAAGCATACGATGAAGAAAATTGCTGCAAAATCATACGATGACCAACACAGGTGATGGTAAAGTTGGCCTTTCTGATCGGACAAGCCAAATCAAGGGAGACAACCCCAAGTACAAACGCCCTAACTGCAAAGACCACTGCTCCTGATGTTAAAACTATGCAGATTCACCAAGATGCTGTTTGATGAGTCGAAGCTCATTAATCTTCATACCCTGGTGATTCAGCCACACCTACACCTTGAATTCGTGGGAGCCTCAAGAAGTAATATCACTACCTTTCGTGTTCATCAAAATTTAGCTCTATTACGTGTTTGGGAGGAATGTTGGGTTGGAGCTTGTTAGGACTGAAGTTGATTCCAGTATGTGTTTGTCTTGTCTGCTACCTGCTTGATCTTTTCTCTCGGTGAATATTTGTAGAATGTTGTCATGTGTTTTGTGTTTTTTTATCAAATGAAATAAAATATTCAGCAATCAGAGATGATCTGATTCGGTGGTCTAATCATTCAGATTTTTAATTTTACAGAATGGCACATTAGTTTGTAAGATATACTTGTCGGTGCACAAATCTGCTACATTAAAGTATAAACGAAAGATAAACAATCAATGCTAAAGTGAGGAGTGGCTAACTGTGGGGCCGTTCCATGTACATGTATAACGAGAATTCTTCCCACAAAAAATCCTCAATTTGATCTTGTCCCCATTTTTCATGAAATTGTTTTTTAAAATTCTAGAAAAATTGACGGATTGTAAAAACATTGAAGAAATTTTCAGCTCACTTTTATGAATAAATAATTTTCTTACTAATTTTCATTTTTTTTCTTTCCATCACATCTCTAAAATTCAAACGATGGAGGATTACAAATAAATAACTTTCACATTCAACAATCATGTGTCAAATTAAATTAGAAGGATCCGATCAAAAATATATTTTAAGTTTTGCAATCTCGTAATATTTCAAACGTCAAGTAAATCTAACTCATGCATTATCAAAAATTTAAAACTAGCGCTTTCCCCTAACGAATGAAGTTGATTGAATTTCTCAACATCAGGGCCGACGCTAAGATAGTGCAAGTGGAGCAACATCACCATACCTCTAATTTCGAAAGGTCCCCAAGCACAAACCTTGCAAGTAAAAAAGGCCTCTAAGAACAAATCCTCCTATAAAGAAGGCCTCACATATTACAAAATTTCTTACATAAGGAAAATTCTCGAGATACATTGAAGCCTATATGGCATTTGCAGTGTGTAACAACATTATATATATTGATGTCGAGACTTATGTGGCATCGAATATGGACGATGTAAGATTAAAGGAGGAGAAGCTTAATGCATCATCCCACATCGTCCAAAAAACAAGAGAAATGGAGAAGAAGATTACTATATAGTACCAAGGCGAGGCCTAGTTGCTTCAAGTAAGGATCCTCAGCCAATGGAGTTGAGAACTTAGATAAACCTTTACTTTATTTAAGGCATATACCTCTCTGGGTTGTGCTTTTAACGGAGTACTGATTTCACTTTGAGAACTAACTGACCATAAATGTGTCATGCTAAAATTCTTGGGCAAGGGCTAAATCATCATCGGTGAGCCTTGTTCAGAATATCAAAGGGCAGGCTGCCCCTCTGATGGCAAGCTTGCTTGGTAATTTTGACTTTAAATTTGGTTATTTCAACCCTTTTGTTATGCTTATACGTACGGCCATAACATAGGATCTCAAAAAAACTTCTGCATAGGGCCTCCAAACTTTTCGGATAGGCCATGCTCAACACTATCACAACTATTTGATATGATATTTGAATTATGTATGAAGATGTCATGGAACAACGTTCACAATGAGTATATACGTCACTTGAAGTGGCCTTAAGTGTGTAATGCACCATATCTTACCGCGTCTAGTCAATGGTCATACAATTCTCTCCACTTTGATAGTGGCGTCAGATTCACTGTGCGCTAGCTTACACGCACTTTCAACATATCTATGCGCATGTGATATAAGCAATACTCGAATCTAAAATCTTTAAATTGTTAGACAACACCCTTAACCACTACACTACACGAACACTTTATTAGTCTATACATTATATGTACAAGTTAAAATAATATGTGGTGGACAATGATTGGTGATGTTATTATATGAGTAAAGGTTTTGTAGTCTGATCGTTTCTAAGCATGTTGCAATTGATGTTAGTGGTGTTTGTTTAAAAGAAGTGCGTGTTTTCATCAATTTTATGTATTTATATATTATTGGATTTACATGTTTATTTACTCAGTTATGAACTGATTCACCAATTAAGACTTTCACCATCTTTATGCCTTTAGATAAAGTTTTTATGTATTTATTCATCAGAACTATAGTTTTATTCATCAGAGTTACGATTTTATTCACCGGTCTTAATTCTTTATCTACAAAAATTATGACTTTATCCTACTAAATAGGAAAGTTGACAGTGATGATAATATAAACTCATTTAAATTCGATTCATGAATCATAATTTATAAATTTAAAATTTTAAGTCATGTTGATGATGTAATTGTAAAAATATAGGGGTGTGTTCAGGTAGTAAGAAGGGTGATAAATTATTCATGATAATCCTCACTAGCAGAATTCGAATTTTCTGATGATCGGATGTATGTTTTATAATATTATATTAATAAAAAATTACAATTTCAAATGAAATTTAACACATCATATTTACTTATCCATCCACCAATTAAAAATAGGAGAAAACTCAAAAAGCTCTGAAGTATCATCACTTACCCAATTGCGGTCCGAACTACCACGATTTTAAAAAATGTGTGATGAAAAAAATTGATCTGATTTTTTAAAATAAAATTTATATATACACTCATAAACTAATATTATCACAAGACCTAAATTCGTGTGCGAAAATTACGTCGTTTGGTTATTAAAATAAATAATATTGTTTGTCGCACATAAACAAAACGACGTCTTTTCATACTCAATCATTCATAATTCACAATAAATTTAATAAGATATGTTATATTTAAGAAATCAAACAAATTGATTTTAAGCATTAACCGAATTGAGTTTGAATTTTTTCATCTCACTTTTTAAAAAAAATTGTGATAGTTCGGATCGCAATTAAATAAGTGTGGATAATTTAAGGCTCATTTTGGGGTTTTTCCTTAGACCTAATGAGGCGCGGAACTTATAATAGATACAATAAAAACAAAAAAAAATACACACGCATCACAGGCGAAACTCTTTACCACTTGACTACCACCCCTGGTAACATGCATAGTAACTTATTGATGGTGTTAATTGACGTTTTGAATTTACCTTCATTAACATGGTGTGATGGCTCTTATATATATTTTTTATTTTTTATTTGTCATTTAATTAAAATTATTTGTTCGTTTTGATTAACCCTTAACAATTTTATTATAAATTTAATTATTATAATTATATTAAGAATTAATAATTAATAATTTCACATATTTGAAAAGTAACATTATTCAACTTCATTTGTCACCTTTTATCCTGCTAGTTACCACATAGAATATGTTGATTTATAACTTATAAGTAATGCTAGTCACAGCAGGGGATCATAAAAGTTTATAATATTTATCAATTTTTTATATTTGCTTATCATAATTATATATCTGTTCATTTGTTTCACAGATTTATTCATAGGAGGTGTGATTTTAATTTTTATATACCACAAATATATCTTTATTCACCAACTTAATGAGTTCATTCGATAGAGCTATAATTTTATTTATCATTAATATAACTTTATTTACCAAATCTATAAACTTATTCACTAGAATTATGACATATCATATTACAGATTTAATTATAGAATATGCTTATCAATTTAATACTCTTAGGCTGTGCTTTTAAGGAAAAATTTGAGGGAATTAAAAATTTATGGAAAAATGAGATGAATTTTTTTGTTCGGTTGAAGATAGTTAAGGATGAAAATTTAAACGGAAAGTTAGATAAAAAATTGGAAGGAAAATTTATTAAAATTAAATTGTGTTTTAATATTTTCTGAAATCATTTTCACCCTTATCCAAACAAAGAAAAATTAAAATGGATTACTTAGAAAATTCATTTTCCTCCACATTTTCTTTCTCCATAAATTTTCCTCAAACCAAACATAGCATTAAACCAAAGTGATGACAAACTTAATGGAGTCATTCTTTGGTGGACACGTGGATCATGGATCAACCATTTAGGACCTGTTACGTGACAGTTTGACCAATCACATGACACGTTGAATAGTCAAAAATATGTAAAAGCAATGAATGATTGCTATTGGTGACACGTGGCATATTTGAATGAGTGCTATTCAAGGTGACACGTAACATATTCCTATTAATGGTGTCTATGATCCACATATGCACCCTAGAATTTCTCAACTTAATGGGGGCAATAGACACCCAACTGGCATACGAAGCTAAGTTTGATATAAATAATTAATTTGATCAATCACCTGCTAGGTCAAAAAAACTGGGGCCAATTTTTGTCTTCTGGTATAGATGATCAATAATAACACAACAGCTTTCAGAATACACAGAATGCTATGAAAAAATATTGAAGCAGTAGGTTTGGCAAAAAGCTGCAGGACGTAAGGATCAATCGAGTGACCCACAAGCCATATTCATAGATTCTTGTTAACTACGGGAACATAAGAAACCTTCGCAAATTCGGCCATGGCCGAATTCGATGTCTCAAATAAAATTCAAAAAATGAATTGATTCAGAATAAAGGAAACTCAGACAAATAATTTGTGCATTATCTGCATAAGGATACGTGCTTGAAATTTTGATTGGGGAAAAAAATTTAGAAAGAGGATCCGAACAATGATCGTCCAAATATCTAATTTGATAAATAAAGTGCAAAATAATAAATTCCATGAACCTTGCTCCACTATGAAAAAAGTGGTCTACTGTTGCAGTCTAAAATTGTAGTCTTAGATCAAATAAATGTCATCAATTAGCTAAGGCGACGAACATGCAATAGTTTTTAGACCGTTGGATTTGCGGGCGTCGCAAAGGTAAAGGTGACATTTTTTTATCCGTCGCAATTATTGTCATTTTTTATGATAAACGATTTTTGAGTGTCGCAATATGTGTAATTAGCTACATGATTTTATTGTCGCTATTTTTTTTGAAAGCTACAATTTCGACTGTCGCCCTTTCTCATAATTTTTTGTCATAATTTTTTTTACCCATGTTTGTATGGCTACAAATTTTAAACAATATGTTTGTTGATGGAGAATGCAGACCATTAGATGAAGTTGATCAGTATCTCATGTGAAGTCTGAGTAACCAATATGCAATGAACATTTTTCCGACCACTTGTGTTTGTGAATGGAGAATGCAAGCCGTTAGATGAAATTGATCGATAATCCATATGATTCTGGCCACTTTCCGGCCACATATGTTTATTGATGGAGAATGCAGATCGTTAGATGAAGTTGATAGATAATCATTTTGAAATCCGATTGACCAATAGAAGATGAACATTTTTTCGGCCATTTTCGGCCACTCAGCGGCCAACTTTTTTTATTTACTTTTTAGTGATATTTTTCGGTCACTTTTCGGGCCATATTTTTATTGATGTTTTCCATCCATTTTATGGCCATATTTTTAGTAATGTTTTCTGGCCAATTTTTGATCATTTTTTTACTTTTTTTATCATATTTTCCAGTCACTTTTTGGCCATCTTTAATTACATATAATTTTATTAAAAAAATATTAATTTTAGTCAAAAATTGACCAGAAACTTGCCGAAAAACCGCCACAAATTTCTGGCCAACATATTTTTTGACCGAAAAACTAGTTTTTTTAGGTAGTTGTAACAAGGAGGCATATAACCCTTACAAAAAATATTCAAGACATGAAAGTCTTGAATGTATCTAACATGTCCAAAATTTCAGCCAATGAGTTTCAAGTTTAAAAGTATTTGAACATCAAAATAAAGTCGTAGTAACATTAAAGTTTTGGATTAAGAGTTGAAATTGAAACATTATTATGCTGCAGCAGCTACAGGAATTCAACTCTTAGTTATCTAAGTCACCATCTTTTTCAGGGTCTGATTCTTAGCTGATGCAACATAAATTATTGTTGTCATAGTTGTCCAACAGTGAAGGAGAGGACAATGTCTACTTTAAAGATAGCAACAATCATTCAAATCTGAGCTAAGTCAAGAGAACAATTGTGAAGTCCAAATTGATTTGAGACGCCTACATCTTATCTTGGCTCACTCAAACGCGCATGATTATCCATTAATAATGACTCAAACATTTTGGGATCTATGTGGACACCAGATATACTATGAGATACATATAACAGGAATCGCTTCATCCCCTCAACCAACTCAGTCCGTCCTTTCTTCATTTGTAACTCATAAGTTGCATTAATTTTTCTAACCTTAACATATTCTTTTCTCAAACTCTCATCCTCCAATGCTAGTTGTTTTAACTTAACTCCTGAGACACCTCCCATATAACCTTATCCACGGACGCTTGGAACTATTGGGTCCAACAAATGATAAGGCTTGTGAATTGATTTTATCATTTGGAACAACAACTTCTCGGTTTTTCCTTAAGTCCTCCTACCACATGTTAAAAAATGTCATCAAATAACTACTAATTCCAACAAATGATATAAAAGTTAATTAGAGTCTGTAATACTTACAATGATCTTATCTCTGACATCAATAGGTTTCCTTTTCTAAAAATTTTCTTTTCCTGTTTCCATGTATAACTCAACCCTTGCCGTCTCTATGCAACGTTCTTTGCTTTTTTCTATACCAGAGTATTATAATATGCATAGCGGAACATGAATCAATATAGACAATTAGTACATCAGTTATGAAAACCAAAAACCAAAAACCAAAAAATCTAAATCAATAATATCTATTAAACATTTCAAAAACAAATATTTAAAAATCTAGCAACATTAAGTTATGAAATCAAAACCGACAAAAAAGCATATAAGTATAATATTTCAGTAGCATTTCAGGAACGAATAGTCAAGAATCCACTAACAATTTAACCATTACATAGTTATTTAACAAAGCTCATCATCATTTAAGAAACAATTAACTCACCAAACACTCAGCAATTATAGGGAAGCTTCTTGTACCAGCTGTGTAAAATGTGTTGCTTTGAGTGAGTGTTTGATGATTTGCTGCTTATTAACTTCACTTCTTTCTGCATAGCCATTATGTTAATAATATTAGAGGTAAAAAATTTAAAATTATATCAAATTTGTAAAGGTAAACTATACCTGGTGTTCTTCAGAGTTCCAAATAGCCAACGGGTCCTTGAATTACCTAGTTGGGATTTTTGGTCGGTGTTGGATCCTGATTTTGATGTGAGGATATGACATGTAGTGTGCCTTCTTCATTTTGTATTTGTAGGTGTGCCAACCATCACAGAAAGACTCTAGAACTCACTTCTTCCCCCTCTCTGATATGTCGTAATGTTGTTGCTATAAACAAGTTGGTTAAAAATTATAAGAAGATAAGAAAAGATAACAGTTAGTAGGGGTGAGTATTACCTTCACGTACTCCCATAACTCTTCTTTCTTCTACTTACTAACATTTTTCCACCTTGCAATGTTCACATGCAGCATGATCAACATCCTAGCTATTGATCTAAATATGGCTAGCCGAGACTGTTCAGAGTCTCAAGTCTTCCGTGCACTTGATCCTTTAGAGTCAGACATTTAGTATTCCTTACAACAATAACTTCAACAACTTCTTATACATTACATGTATCAGCAAGAAAACTATGAAATACAAATTAACATTTATGTAAAGTATACGCACCATTGTTAATAGATGTTTCATGATCATTTATTGGATCAGGGTTGTCACCAAAATCTTGGGCATTCTCTTCCTATCTTTGCCCCTCATTTGCAACCGGTTTCTTTTGACTGGACTGGTCAGCTGGCATGCTCCACAGCCGCGTCCTACGTGGACTTCCAAATGCAATCACTTTTTCTTTATCCTTGACATGTTATAGACTATACAAAAATAAACTAACAAGTAGTTAACTCAACAAGTATATAAGACACTACAATAAGCAAGCAGTACAAAAAATATTAAAAAAGAATTACAACAAGTAAGGAGTATGAAACTAAATTCAGTGATGATATGTAACAATTAAAAGACATTAGAAACAATAAGTGCAAACACATAATTACTTAGTTCCAGTCTAAGGAGACATAATTTAGTAGGGAACTGTTTACAAATAAAGACACTTATACAAATTTGGCAATAAAATCATAAGCTATATATTATGGCAATCCCATGTAGTATTATTTTCAATGTCATCATTAGATTTGCCATTTTCCGGCTCAACATCAACTTGAAGCAATTCCAAAACATTAGGTGGTATGCCAATAGTTGTTGCTTCGGAAAGAGTTCTTTACGGATGTCTACTTTGTCTTGTAAGTGAAGCCTGGAGTTTGAGTGATCCTTTCTCTTCTCTGGAATTTCGAGAAGTTTTCCAATAATATTATCAAAAATATTCTTCTCAATGTGCATCACATCGAGTTTCTGACGCAAAAAATTAGTTGCATTGTATGACAGTTCAAAAAACATAGACCTCTTCTTCTAAGAAGAATTCTTGTCCCTATTTTAGCAATACCTTCTTCACGTCTCTTGATTGCCATCAAATGCATTTCTTATGCGGAATCACTAATGAACTTCCTCCAAAAACCGTATGCGGTCCATATAAACAGTCTTCCTACTGAATCTCAGATACATTAAAATAATATCAAATTACATGTAGGGCATGCCATCTTCCCCTTTGTACTCCACCCCAATAACATGTTGTATGCGGATAGTCACTGTCGGCCCACGGTCTTTAACAGAATATGCTCCTCGACAAACGGTTGTGTCATCTCATTCATTTTTGCAAACGTGAACTAACGCGTCGAAATCACTCTCCATCTTCTTCTTACCCTCCTCTTCCTCACCGTCCTCTCTCCTTCACTCTACCGCCGAATGTCGATATGCCGGATGACGCATGGTCGTGTAGGGAAGATGGCCAAAAGAGGATGGCTTTGGACTTACGTCGTTTGATTATTAAAATAAATAATATTCTTTTGCGCACATAAGGAAAATGACGTCTTTTCATACTCAATTATCCATAATTCTCAACAAATTTTATAAGATCAATTATATTTAAGAAATCAAACAAACTGGTTTTAAGCATCATCCAAAATCAGAACAATTTTTTTCCATCGCATCATTTTTGAAAATCGTGATAGTTCGGACTGCAATTAAGTAAGCGGTGGTAGTTCAGGCCCCTTTGGAATTTTTTTTCCAAATTCTAAATAAGATTTAGGTTGTTAGTTTTGTTTTTACTTTCAACAAAGTAAATTTATTTATTTTTTCTTTCCAACCTGCAGATAGTCTACAAAAATACTTATAATTTAATCTTTCACTTCATATACTAATTCGTACATACTAAAACAATTAAAAATTGATTCTTTACTTTCTCGGCAACATCTTTGTAGGTTGAAAATATAAATGTCAATTACAAGATAGTTTGCTACTCTCAAGTAGAGAGTCTGAATAAGGAGACTAGATGAGAAGAACATGAAAGTACAATTGGAAGATCAAAAATAAAAAAAAAATGAAATTAAGATCAAACTCTTAGATCTACTTTAATTGTGTCCTGACCCTAAAACTAATTCATTTGTTGAAAATGCTCAATGTATGTTATGCAAAACTGAGTCGAATATTAACATTAAAAGAAATGATGCTAATGCTTTGCTTTGTCATGCAAATACTTGCAAGAAAAATTCGAACATTGCTCAACGAATTGGTTTCTCTTATGTGCATTTTGAAAGTGCATAACGATATGTGAATTGTAAAAAATTTGAAATTTTTATCAATATTCTGCTAAAAAGTCAAACTGCTAAAGATTGTTCGATCACTTATAAATGGACATCGATTCAAAGAATAAATTATTTTGCTGGTGAAATATTTCTTTTTCATTGTATTGCTTATTTATTTAGATGCTAGTACTATATTGATTTGAAAAATGTTTTGATCTTTGCGGGTTTTAAATTACTTTTTTAGAATTATGATAGAGTTGGAATTCAATTTGTATATCAAACACTTATCAATTTGGAATGAATCACCACTTCATCATTTATGCCACCCATTCACTTCATTTTTTGACAAAATTTCTCTTAAACATGACTATGTAGACGCTGCCTATGACAGTTTTACGTTAATAAATTATGTACTTTTATTTTTAGACATTTATCTTTTTTAAGTATGTCTTAGTGGAAAAGTAATAGGCTACTGACAGGAGCATATTTCGTTGATTTTACTGGTAGAATGTACAACTGCAACATTAGTTATTACTGCTTAGTACATTAATTTTGTTTCGATTAATCATATAATTCTCCGAATATCGACTAATTGAAAATTTTGATTAATTGAGTATTTCGCTTCCATTATTGATTAGGATAAATTAAATAAATTAATTTGATGGTTAACTGAATCTCTTATTTGATTTGATTTTAACCTAATGCTTCCCCTACACTTCCTAGGCATTTGTTGCAGTTAAGCAGTTTACATCTAAATATTCAGATTATTTTTAACTTTGACTATGGATGATGGGTAAGCCCTCAAGACATTTGATTTTTGATTGGCAACGTTGCAGATTCGCATTATTTTACAACATGGTGATTCAAAACATGCATATCTTTCCAGAATGATCATGTCTCAGTCTTCTGTCACAAGCCTGAAGGAGCTAGCTAGTTAGGCCGCAACGTGCAATACAACAATTTCAAGAAACAAAAAGAAAAGCAAGCAGTTCAGATACTCTTCCATTCAAAACTTTCAGGCTTTCCATGATGAGAGTGGCGGGGGTTTCAGAGGTCTTCCAGGTACCCAACCCGGGGTTGTATCTGTCGCCTTTAACCGGGTCTGATGATGCAAGAGCCTCTAGCTCCGCCATCATGATTTATGAATAAAATATCAATTCTTTTGATCCTTTTTTAGATCCATTGAATTTTTTAGTTTATCTCTATTGTGTCCTACTATTTCATCATTAATGATGAGTTAAGAGTGATTTGATTATAGTGGTGAAAATAAGTATAAAGAGTCCTAATATTTCACATTTGTTTTTTGTCGATGACTCTATCATATTTTCTTATGCGAGACATGTGGATGTTACTCACATTAAAAATATTTTTGCGATATACTGCAATCTCTGGGGGTATAGGATTAATCTTCAGAAATCAAATTTAATATTCAACAACAATATTTCTACGTTTGAAGGAGTCAATATGTGACATTTTGGAAATTACATGCACTAGATTAAGGAAAAATATTTGATCTTGACTGAAACTTGGGGTAGAAATACAAATAATCTTTGAGCTTTATGAGAAATTTCTATATTTGATCTTCACTGAAACATGGGCAGAAATACAAATAATCTATAAGCTTTATGAGAAATTTTTGGGTGGACTGTAGACCCACAATTAAAGTGTCGTCACGTGTCACTTTGACCAGTCATATAGCACGTTGAAAAGTCAAAGAAATTTCACATCCAATGAGGAGCTGCCAAGTGTCACTTTGAAAAATCAAAATGCCGCGTGACGGCTCCTCATTGACGGTTTCCACAATACACTTAGTGGACTGTATCCACCCATAAATTTTTTAAACTTTATTAAAAAAACATGTTCAGAAAAAGAATTGCGGGTTGAAAGCAAATTATCTTACCTCCAGCCGGAAAATAGATTCTCATCAAATCAGTGGTCATGCACTCACCACATATGTCTTGTCTTGTCTTATTTCCTTCCTCCCAAGAAGCTATGCAACACCATCTCATCAGACATATTCAAATTTTGATCAAGTTCCCACCACCAGCAGCAAGCTATACATTGAGTTTCCTCATATTGTTTGTCTAATAGAAAAAAAATTGGGTGGTCTGGATTTCAAAGACTTGCACAGTTCCAACCTAGCTATGCTAGTGAAGTAGGAATAGAAAATTTTATACAATCCAAAATCACTCCTTTCCAAAATTTGATAGGGTCGACCGGTCGATACTTCATCAAAACGAATTTTCTTCATGCCAAGAAACTCAAAAACTTCCTCTATTATGCATAGTCTTCTAGATGCACACAAGTCTTGCTTAAAGGTCTTTGTTGCGCCTTATGCGATGGTAACAAAATGGATTTTTGGATTTATTCATAGATCTCGTGTGTTTTTAGAAATATTCGTGTTTCTCGTCTAAGAATTAGCAAGACAATTATTACGATGAATGATATTATTTTGCATGGTTGTAGAGCTTGGGATGTGAACATGCTATCTGAACTTCTAATTCAAATTATGTGAAGAAAACTCTTCAAACATCACTTCCATCCGCCCCCTACTATTGATACGTCAGTTTGGATCCAGGAAACGAATGGAGACTTCAAAGTTAAATCGGGATACAAGTCTGTAAAAGGAATGTTGCTTTAAAAAAAACCCTCAACTTCAAAATCTCTTAGTTGCTTGATCATCTTTTTGCGGCACCTGAAGCTGTTATGAAATATCAAATCGCCGCCTATGTCCCTACTATTGATATGTAGTTGAGATTGATGTTGGCCTAGTTTGAAGTTTTTCTTATCATATTGCCAAAAGAGAGGTAGTATTTGCTACTCTTGAGTTAACAGATTCGAATTTGGCATTTTTTTTGGGAGGTTGAACACTTAATTGCTTGCTTATGTGGTTTAGTTGATGCTTTGCTGGAAACGAAGTTTAGAGCATCCTGGTATGATTTTAACCTCTTCTTGTTCAACTTCATCTCCCTTATCTTCTCTTTGCTGAGTACACCATGTAAAAACATCAAATTAACAACTTGACAAATAGCAAGATAACCACTCTTTTCCAAATATAAGAGGTTCGCCAAAATACTAATAAGCGAAACAAGAAGAGACCAATTCAACTTCTAGCATTCTTTTACAACTTGGCTCTTCAAAACATGCGACAAAGACAAAAGTAGACGGACGGAGCTAATTAAGCAGCAGATGTGAAAACATTTATGCTTTCCATGAGGAGAGTGGCGGGGTTTCGCATGTCTTCCAAGTAACCAAGCCGCCAGTGTATCTGTCGCCTTTAACCGCATCTGCAGATGCAAGAGCCTCAAGTTCTGCCATGTCTTCAGCAGTGAGGCTCACAGATAATGCGCCAATGTTTGAGTCGAGGTTTTCGATCTTGGTGGTTCCTGGAATGGGGCACACATCTGGTCCCTGGTGATGCAACCATGCCAGCGCTAGCTGAGATGCTGTGCATCCTTTTCTAGCTGCCATTTCACTGAGACGTTCAAATATTGTCTGGTTATGCTTTACGTTCTCAGGTTGAAACCTTGGCATGTACTGAAAAAAAAAAAGCACAATGTAGACTGCACTGATCTTGATATAATCGCATTCATCTAAGATAAATTGCTGTGGATATAATTATCACATAAATTTTAGTCAAAGGGGAACCACTGTGCTCAAAAGGGGCGCCAAATATTTCATATATAACTATAGGATCATTCAAAAGTCTACATTGAGCAGGATTAACATATGTAATCCTACATACGAATTATGAAGGACGTGAATGTTAGAAGAACATCCAGTTCGGGATGTATGGTCAACGTAGTTTTCAAATAGTTCACAGATGCCTATAAAAGAAATCAGAGCTTGAAATACCTTGCGGTGGTCACCCTCACCCAAATTTTCCACTAATTTGCTGCCGGATGAAAAGAATCCGCAACCAAGAGGAAAGTAAGCTACAATTCCGATCCCAAGTTCCCTGACAATTATTGTCAAGCATGAGATGGTAAACTAAGAGCCTACGCACCTGAAGTTACCAACTAGGTAGCAGACGAGAATGTTGTTACCTGCAGGTAGGAACTATTTCTTCTTCTACGTCTCTTGTCCACAGTGACCACTCCAGCTGCACGGCTGTAATAGGATGAACAGCATGAGCCCTTCGGATGGTGGAAGCCGAGGCCTCAGACAGTCCTATATATTTGATTTTTCCTTCTTCAACTAATTTCTTGAGCTCCCCCATCTAAATTTATTCATCCAGAAAAGGGGAAAGGGAGTCACAATTACATTTTGAGCCTGCCAGTTTTGGACAACTTGAGAATTATGATATGCCTATGTGAATGAATCAAAAGCTTTTATCTTTAAGCACCGAGAATACAACCAAAGTACAATCAATCAGCTCAACCTTTGTAAGACAAACGTACACTTGTCTGAATCCAAACTAAAGTAAGTTAGGGAGGAGAGACAAACCGTGACTTCGATGGGCAAGCGTGTGTCAGTCCTGTGTGTAAAATACAAGTCAATGCAGTCAATATCAAACCTCTTCAAGCTAGCTTCACATGCAGCCCTGACATAGGCAGGGTCGCCACGAACCTCCAAGTTGTGAATGCCATCAACCATACGAATACCAAATTTAGTGGCCAATTCCACCTTCTCCCTCACTCCTCCCTTTTCCTTCAAGGCCTGGTAAATCCTCACCCAAACAATTCAAAAACTAGAAGAAAAAATACGAAATGATGGCATATGATGCCTCAAGTTATGGGATTTTTTTGAATTAGATTATATTTTATTTTAGGGATAAAACTCAAAAGAGGCTCTGAACTATCATCATTTACCGAATTGCGGTCTGAACTATCATGATTTCTAAAAAGGGAGCGATAAAAAAAATTGGACTGATTTTCTAAAATAAAATTTATCACTACATTCTCAAACTAATATTATTATAAGACTTAGATTTGCGTGTGAAAATTGCGTCACTTGGTCATCAAAATAAATAATGTCATTTTGCACACATAAAGAAAATGATGTCTTTTCATACTAAATCATCCATAATTCTCAACAAATTTTATAAGATAATTTATATTTAAGAAATCAAACAAAATGATCTTAAGTATCATCCCAAATCATACCAATTTTTTTAATCCACTCCTTTTAAAAATCGTGGTAGTTCGGACCTCAATTGGGTAAGCGGTGGTAGTTTAGACCCTTTTGGGCTTTTTCCTTTATTTTTAAATGCGAATTAAACTTCCACACTCATTTATTCCCCTGAGTTAGAATTGTTGAATTGGCACTCACAACCGCAAACAATTTACTTCCCAACTATCAAAATACGAAAGAGTTACTCCCTCCTTCCTCTAATACATGTCGTTTAAGGGAGAAATTCTTGGGTGGACACAGTCCACCACGTGGACTGTGGACACCACCAATAAGAAGATGTCACTTGACACTTTGAAAAGTCAAGTAACACGTGTCGGCTTCTTATTGATTGTCAAAATTTTTTTGACTTTTCAACGCGCCAAGTGACTGGTCAAAATGACACATGGCACCACCTCATTGATGAGTCCACAGTCCACGTGGTAGATTGTGTCCACTCAAGAATTTCTCCGTTTAAAGTTAATTTGAATAAATTAAGATGAAATTAATGCTAGCGATTAAACAAGTTAATAAGTAGATAGTTAATATTTTTATGAAAAAATCTATGTGCAAAAAGTAAAATGATATATGATTACTGATAAGGAATAAATTTTCTATTGATTATGATAATCACGTGATTAATGTTTGATATTTTAAGCTAGTTTTTGATAGTAATTACATAGTGAAAAATTGTTAAATTATAAGTAAAAATGAATAAAAAAAAAGTTAGTTAAGTGACATGACACACCAAGTATCTTAATTGTAGATACTAAAAGCAATGATAGTACCTTTCCGAGAAGAATCTCGTTGGTGTAAGGGCCGTAACAATCAGCGGTATCAAAAAAAGTGACCCCGGAGGAGATGGCATGGTGTATGAGAGCGATCATATCAGCGTCGGGCTTGGGAGGGCCGTAGGAGATAGACATGCCCATACATCCCAACCCCTGTGCAGAAACCTCCAGACCTTGAGATCCAAGTTTTATCCTCCTCACTGCTGCCATTTTCGGTTTGATATGATTCGGAGGAGGCTGCGGGAGTGGTGCTGCCGCTGCTTTCGTCGGCTGATCTTGCATTTTCAGACTCGCAAATGGGGTTTTATATGCGGTAGAATTTTGAACCGCTTGTTTCAGTGACGTAAGCGGTTATGTCACTCAATGGCACAAATCAGGTAAAATGTCAATTACTCATGGGTTCTCAAGTTTTGTCCAATAAGTCCAATCAAAGTCACTATAATTAGTAAAAAATGAAAATTCAGAAGAAAATCTGAAAAAAGTAAAAAAAAATATTTTGATATACCAAATCAAATAAACAATAGCATTAATAAATTCAACATTTTTTTATGTTTTATATTTTTTTAAATAAATATGTTTGATATATGAATATCTATGTTCATCATGTGGATATATATATATATTTATATATATACCATTTGAATAAATATTTTCATAATTTTGATATTAATATTCATCAAATGTATATTTAAGTTTCTCATTTGATGAACATAACATATTATTTGACAAACATCAAACTCATGTGATTAGCATGTTATTCTTGAAAATTATATTTTTTTATAAATATAAATGCACAATTATGGAATAAATATTAACATTTAGTGAACGAAAAATAGCATAAATAATAAATATAAAATATAATATCATTAATTTATTAATTTAATTAGGGGCTAAAATGGTTGCAGATGAAGTTTTAAAACTGCTGAAAAAAGCTCTAACGGTGGGGCTCATCTGAATATAATTAGAAGAAACCAGTAATCATTACGCCCTCCTCTCTGTCCTCCAGAGCAGGATCTCCTCCACCCATGGCTGTGATGATAATATATTAAACTTCTCTGATCCCCCACCCATCACCAAAATCGAAGAAGACAAAGGAATAAAGGAGGCTGCTTTTCTTACATTATCGATTCAATTTCTGGAGAGAGGCTGAAGATGGGTTGCAGATCTGAATCCGAATTCAGTTCTTGGCTCAATTTTTAGAGAGGGTAGGGATGGTAGATGAATTTTTTTCTCTTAAAAATTGGTTAAGTGTTTGCGAGGGTATGGAAGGGTAGCTAAAATTTTCGTATTGTGCAAATGTTAGAAAGAACTTTTCAATGTAGGAGTATTGCGTGTAGTGTTGCCCCGATTTTGGGTCCCTGCCAAAAGTCACCGAAAGCTGATGTGACGATATTTAACAAATCTGGACGAAAATGCGGCGATTTTATCTATATTTATTTTGAAAGTGAAAAATGAAGCGATGGATAAAAATTCATAGCCATAGGGGTGTAATACTACAATTTTTTTTAATGCCGTAAAAGCTCACTTTTCTCGTAGTTGCTGAAGGAGATCAATATGGAGCTCATATGGAGCCTTGCCGGCTGCGAAATAGCCATATTCAAGTTTTGAAAGGGAGCCATCATCTTTTACGTGTATGCGGTCTGATAAGTACGATGTTCTGGGCTCTCCTATAGTGAGTATTTGAGGAGGGTTTTGCAGTTGGTTGTGGGTTTTAACACTGATCAAATTTTGTATAGTTTCACACTGATACTCTCATCTATTTTTTTTATTAACACTGATCAAATTTTGAATTAGTAAATCATCATCTATGTCGTCATTGAGTGGAAATGGGTTTTAATATTTTTCTTTCATTTTTCTGTGTTTTCTTTTCCATGATGAATTTGTACAGAGTATACAGCTTCATTCACCATGAGTCACGACTATGTAGTATGAATGATGACAGAGCAGATGAGAGTTGTAATTTACTGTTCATCAGAATTGTTAATTGCTCATGTTTTATTAGTGAAATTTGAGACGTTTTAGATATCAAACTCATGACAATATCTCTTAATCTGACGAAAATAGCTATTCATGTGATGAATATTTAGGAGTCCAACTCATGAACATATTTTTTAATATAATAAATATAGCAATTCATCGTGATTAATATAACTATTTTAATTAATATAAAAATAAAAAATTTGTACAGAAAACCTTTACAAAGGTAGTTTTTGTTTGACGCCTTATGTGTAGAAAAAGTGGGGATATCTATGTTTGGCACATTTTTCTAACTCTTAAATAGTTTTAGCTTCAGAATGTTTATCTCCACAAAACCTGTCAAAGATACTTCTTGTTACATAGTCTCCTTACTTAACAAAAAACAACGATAATGAATTTCTTAATATAGGATCAACTAGAATGTGTTTGGCTTCCAACACATGGGCTCTGATCTGAAATGTGTTTTGGCTTCCAGCATATAAATTTCTGGGTAGTTTCATAATAGGTGTCATGTTACCATATTATTCAGCAGCAATATGTCTCCGATTCTGACTCCACAGGCTGATGTAGAAGTAGTTTTCATACCGACAACCACGACAGTGTTTAACAACCGAAAAAGCTCGTCTTTTGTGTAGGCTGGAAATAGCTGTGTTGTTGCGATATTGTTTTTCATTTAATCTATGTGCTTCTATTCTTCAATTGTCTTCTATATAAAAACACTTTGAAAAGCGGATTGCTGATTTGCATTGAAACAAAATCGTCTAAAAGTAACAGCAAATTGACTTTGATCCAAATTTTTTAGGCTTTGTTTCTGAGTTTTGATAAAAAGGGAGAAAAAGGACTGATAAAGAAAGGAGAGAAAAGAGAAGGAAAAGATTTGGGAGTAGAAGCAAAAAGTTGATCCTAAGTTTAGGATGAATTTGGAAAGAAAGTGAAATAAGGTGTGTTATTGGGAAGGAGAGAAGGGTAAGGAGAGTAGAAATTAATGTTTATTTACTTAAATGTCCCTCTAATAAATTAAGAAGAAAATAATATGAGGAGCGAAATTGTCCTTTTTACTTAAAATCACCCAGATCCACACAAATTAAAAGGATTTGAAAATGAGGGGTTTTAATGGATTTGACCCTCCAAATCCTTTCCTCTCTTTTCCTACTAAAACTTAAAAAACAAACATCATTTAACAAATCTTATCAATTCCTTCCCTCTCCTTCTAATTTTCAACCTGGAAATACTACTTTAGACCATCAAGTGCTATAATTAAAAGTTGAAAAACAAAATCAGTTTTATATTTTGAAAAGTAGTGATAGCTTCTTGTTTACTTGGAACAAGCTTAAATAAAAAATACGTATTTCATCAAATATCTAACAAAAGTCAATATTTCATTCATGATGGTGCAGAAGATCAAGGGTCATGACATAATGGGTGATGTCACGACAGTGAGCAAATCAAAATCTTCATGCAACCCACCGCACATAAAAATCAACCAAGCGCAGCACCGCCTCGGAAGTCACTCAATCCAGTAGGCAGAAGCCGCTTCTGGATAATCACGTCGAACCGAAAAATGGGAGGAGTGAGGAGGATGAAGCTCGGCTCGCAGGGTCTGGAGGTTTCCGCACAGGGGTTGGGTTGTCTGGGCATGTCTGCCTTCTACGGCCCCCCTAAGCCTGATGCCGATATGGTTGCTCTCATTCACCACGCCCTTAACTCCGGTGTCACTTTTCTTGACACCTCTGATATCTACGGCCCTCACACCAACGAGATTCTTATAGGCAAGGTACACTGCATGGGCATGAACATCTCTTAACTTACGAAGCCCTGCCATATATTTTCATTTCATATGCTTTGTCTTGCTTTTGATATTTGTTCTGAGTGAGGGTTTCTCAGGCTTTGAAGGCACATGGGGGAGTGAGGGAGAAGGTGGAGTTGGCTACTAAATTTGGTATTCGTGTGGTTGACGGCAACACGGAGGTGCGCGGGGATCCTGCCTATGTTAGGGCTGCATTTGAAGCTAGCTTGAAGAGGCTTGATATTGACTGCATTGACTTGTATTATCAGCACAGAATCGACACGCGCTTGCCCATCGAAGTTACGGTTTGTCTCTCCTCCCTACCCTAACTTACTTTACTTTGGACTCGGACAAGTGCACATTTGTTTTACAAAGGCTGAGTTGCTTGATTATTGCACGTTGGTTGTATTCCTTGCAGAGGCGGAGCCACTGGGGCAATAGGGTCGGCCGCCCCGAATCCCACCTAATACACCTATGTCTGTATAAAAAATAAAACTATAAATATATATACATATATAAAATAAATTTACATGCTTAATTTCAACTTAAATTTTTTATTTTGCCCTCCCAAATTCAACCAAAATTTTGATTATATAATTTTGTCCTCGAAAAAAAAAACCTAAATCCGCCACTGATTCTTGGTACTTAAAGATAAAAGCTTGCGATTCATTCACATAGGCATATCATAATTCACATGTTGCCCAAAACTGGCAGCTCTAAATGTAATTGTGACTCTCTTTCCCCTTTTCTGGATGAACAAATTTAGATGGGGGAGCTCAAGAAGTTAGTTGAAGAAGGAAAAATCAAATATTTAGGACTTTCTGAGGCCTCAGCTTCCACCATCCGCAGAGCTCATGTTGTTCATCCCATTACAGCCATGCAACTGGAGTGGTCATTGTGGGCCAGAGATGTAGAGGAAGAAATAGTTCCTACTTGCAGGTAACAACATTAGTTTGCCACCTAGTTGGTAACGTACTTCTGGTCTCAATCTACCATCTCATGCTTGGCAATATTTGTCAGGGAACTTGGGATTGGAATTGTAGCATACAGTCCTCTTGGTTGCGGATTCTTTTCATCCGGCAGCAAATTGGCGGAAAGTCTAAGCGAGGGTGACTTCCGCAAGGTAGTTCAAGCTCTGATTTCTTTCATAGGCATCTGTAAACTATTTGATTTGAACTACGTCGACCATACATCCCGAACTGGATGGTCTTCTAAAATTCACGTCCTTCATAATTCGTATGTAGGATTGCTACATATGTTAATCCTGCTCAATGTAGATTTTTGAACGAATTTGTAGTTATATATGATATATATGGCGAACCCCCTATGAGTGCAGTGGTGCCCCTTTGACTAAAATTTATGTGATAAACTGATAATTATATCCACTGCAATTTATCTTAGATGAATGTCATTATATCAAGATCAGTGCAGTCTACAATGTGCTTTTTTTTTTTTCTTTTTTTTTGCAGTACATGCCAAGGTTTCAACCTGAGAACGTAAAGCACAACCAGACAATATTTGAACGTGTCAACGAAATGGCAGCTAGAAAAGGATGCACAGCATCTCAGCTAGCGCTAGCATGGGTGCATCACCAGGGACCAGATGTGTGCCCCATTCCAGGAACCACCAAGATCGAAAACCTCGAATCAAACATTGGCGCATTATCTATGAGCCTCAGTGCTGATGAAATGGCAGAACTTGAGGCTCTTGCATCTGCAGATGCATTCAAAGGTGACAGATTCGATCCCGACTTGGGTACTTGGAAGACTTCGGAAACCCCTCCACTCTCCTCATGGAAAGCATAAATGTAATGACCAGCATTAAAAAATAATAATAATAATAATTAAAATAAGTATAATAATATATAGAAAAGAATCAAAATTTGGCATAACAAAAGCCCATCTGAAAATAAAGAAATAAAAAAACACAGGCCCAAGAAACAACAATTTTACTAGGGTTGTATCTAAACACCCACAAAATTGAAAGAAAAAAAAAATTAGGGTTGGATAGAGCAGCAACTGTGTTGCGATCACCTCCTTGCCTCCTTTCATTCATGGCGGAGGTAGCACTTTGTCAAATACATTCTGAACCTGTCCTCGCCTTATCTAGCCTTCGCTTCTCTAAGTTTTGCTTACTCTCTTGAAAGCAAAATCTCCCTCTTCCCCATATCTTCTCCGATTAAAAACGTAGATATTGTCAACAATTGAGCAAGGATTTCATCTAGAATACGAGTGCAAGTGTTTCTGAACCTTTACAGCTGATTTTATTACATTTGAAAGAGTTACGATCATGATCGTCGGATTCCCGAATTTGAGGAATGATGCGTGTATTGAAAATCAGTTTTATTGTCTACTTTTGTGGTGGCTGTAAATTGAGTTACCATCATTGGATTGTAGTTATTCTTGATTCTAAGTTAAACTACGTAGAAAGATCTTTTCAATCATATAAATTTCGAAATCTAGTTCAACCAGAGTAAGGAGATAACTGGGTGGAAAGGTAGAAGTAGTAAGTTGTCTGTTTGTTTTTGGGAGTTTTACCTACTGACTTTACATGAAGATATATTCCTGTTCTGATATCATAATTGAGTAATTCTTTCTTTAAACATGTTCTACGTAAAACGTGGTTTCTATATATATATATATATATATATATATATATATATATGTCATGTTTCCTAATTCCACCTGGTTAGGGAGAAATAGTGTTCCAAAGTTAGCAGTTTTAACCTGCCTGTTAGAACTTGACAGCTCAAGCATCCAACTTTGAGGGTATGAATCTTGAGAGCTTATGATATCTGAATTAAGCAATTCTTATTTCTAAATTATTTAGCTTGAAACAAGCTTTCTAGTGGTATAAAAATTGTAAGCTAGTTATGTCTAGTTATAAAGTTATTAGCTTTCAAAGTTGGACTGTTAAATCTGTGTGTAAGGAGTTAGCAATGGATTTTAGGTATTGTTTGTTGTTCTTATAGAATGTAAAATTGTAGGTTATGATAGAGCATTATTATTGCTCGAGTGCGTTAAGGATTGTTGGGTTCGCTCGAAAGAGGTGAGTAAATAATTTTACGTATTTCTTTTCTTACAAAATTAAATATATGATTATTAATTAAGTATATTGGGTATAATGCGTACATAATAAATACACACGTAGAAAAGTGAAACTGTCATATCGAGCATTCATTCATGTGAATACATACTGCATCATGTCTATGACGCTTGTTACCCGAAATATATCGCGCTTGTTATACGATTGATTTATGATCTGGATCGGCAGTGACGACTGCCTAGCCAAAGAGGACTTTCGTCGCAGTTCATGCTTGTCACGCATATACGTTGCATTTTGAATATGTTATTTAGATGTTATATAAGAAATACATGTTCAAAATAAATTATAATTGACCCCCTACGTATACGACAAAAGTACGAACGGTGAGCGAGCCGCACGTGATATTAATAAAATATCAATTAAACCATCCATCGGCTCGCCAAATATGTAGTGAGTTGTTTACTCACGGAGTCTTTTGACTCACCCCCACTATCTATAAATTCTCTTTTCAAATCAATAGTCGGCCAGAAGTGACGGTGTTTGGGTAGCAACAAACGAACTTTTTGGTACGGTACCATCCAGCCTTCAATAAATTTCTTTTAGTCAGTAGTTATTTACTTTTTGTTACTTTGTATCTCTTTAGTTGTCGCTCTGATTTGTTTGGGCAAGATAGTTTAAATTTATTGAATTTTATTTTTTTAGATAGTATGTTGAACCTTTGACTTTGACTTTTCTTCGTTGAGGCTGATATGGCTAAAAGTCAAAAAATAAGTCAAACTAGCTCGCGGTCCACTTTTTTCGGACTATTCCTTCGATATCTTGCATTTTTACTTTCAAATTAACAGTATCTGAAGTCTAAAGCCCTTGTTTTTTAATTTTTTCTTGGTCTTCGTCACATCTGCTGCTTAACTAGCTTCGTCCGTCTACTTTTGTCTTTGTCGCGTGTTTTGAAGACCCATGTTGTAAAAGAATGCTAGAAGTTGAATTGGTCTCTCCTTGTGTGGCTTATTCGTATTTTGGCGAACCTCTTATATTTGGAAATGAATGGTTATCTTGCTATTTGTGAAGTTGTTAGTTTGATGTTTCTTGTTGTTAATTTGGTGTTTTTACATGGTGTACTCAGCGAAGATAAGATAGGAAGATAAAGCTGAATAAGAAAGTGTTATATAATCATACCAGGATCAACCAAACCAAGAGTAGCAAATACTACCGCTCTTTTGGTAATGTGATAAAAAAAATTTCAAATTAGGCCAGCATCAACCTCAACTCTTATCAACAGTAAAAACAGAAGGGGCAATTTGATATTCCATATCGGCTTCAGGCGCCGCAAAGAGATGTTCAAGAAATTAAGATATTTTGAAGATGAGGGTCTTTCTCAAAGCAACATTCCTTTAGCAGACTTGTATTCCAGTTTAACTTTAAAGTCTCCATTTTTTGTAGATCCAAACTGATTTGTCAATAGTAGGGGGCAGATGGCAATGGTGTTTGAAGAGTTTTCTTCACATAATTAGAATTAGGAGTTCAGAGAGCATGTTCACATCCCAAGCTCTACAACCATGCAAAATAATATGATTTATCGTAATAATTATCTTGCTAATTCCTGAATGAGAAGCACAAATATTTCCGAAAACACTCGAGATCCATGAATAAATCCAAAAATTCACACTGTTACCATCATATCGCATATGGCGCAACAAAGACCTTTAAGCAAGATTTGTGTGCATTCTAGAAAACTATGCATAATAAAGAAGTTTTTTAGTTTTTTAATTTTGGCATCCAGAAAATTCGTTTTGATGAAGTATCGACACCATGAAATTTTGGAAAAAAGTGATTTTGGATTGTATGAAATTTTCCATTCCTGCTTCACTAGCATAGCTAGGTTGAAATTGCGCAAGTCTTTGAAAATCCAGACCACCCAAAATTTTGCTATTAGACAAAAAATATCAGGAAACTCCATGTATAGCTTGCTGCTGGTGGTGGGAACTTGATCAAAATTTGGACGTCTAGTTCAGTGTTCTAAAAATTTCTGTTTCATACCTATTAATCACTGATTAATCGCTAGGTGGTGTTGAAATGTTTCATCTAGTCGTCTAGTTAATTAATTGTTCAAAACTTAATTTTTTTATGAAAATAATAGGTTTTTAACATATATGTTTATAATTAAGTATTAAATTTGTTATTAGTATATATAACTCCGATTAACGGTCCGATTAATCATTCCGATCAATCCCAACCTAGCTGATTAATCGCTAGATATTGTGCTCACAGCCTAACACCAGCTAACACTTTTTTAGAATATTGGTATGATGAGATGGTGTTGCATTGCTTTTTGGATGGAAGGAAACAAGACAAGGCATTTGTGGTGAGTGCCATTACCGCAATTCTTGGGAATGCTTTTTCCGGCTGGAGATAAGAGCATTTGCTTTCAATCCGCAATTCTTTTTCTGAACATGTTTTCAATTAAGCTTAAGAAATTCTTGGGTGGACACAGTCCGCCACATATATATGTGGATACAGCCAATGAGGTGCCGTCACCCGGCACTTTGATTTTTCAAAGTGGCACGTGATGACTCCTCATTGGTTGTGAAATTTCTTTGATTTTTCAACGTGCCACGTGGCTGGTCAAAGCGACGCGTGGCGGCACTTCAATGGTAAGCCTACAGTTCACGTGTTAGAATATGTCCATCCAAAAATTACTCATAAAGCTTCGTACATTAGTCTGTATTTCTACCCCATGGCAAGATCAAATATTTCTCCTAACTCTAGTGTCTGTAATTTCCGAAATGTCACATATTGATGTCTTCAAACTAGTGGAAATATTGTTGTTGAATATTCAACTTGATTTCTGAAGATTAATCCTATGCCCTCAGAGATTGCAGTATATCTCAAAAATATATTTAATGTGAGTGACATCCACATATGTTTCGCATTAGAAAATATGAAAGAGTCATCGGCAAAAAAATAAATTTAAAATATTAGGACTCCCCTTATACTTATTTTCACAACTATAATTAAATCCTGCATTTTGGGACAAGTTGATAGCACTTCATTACATAATATAAACACATATGAAGAAAGTGGGTCTCTCTTGACTACATCATTAATGATGAAATAGTAGGACACAATAAAAATAAACTGAAAAATCCAATTGATCTAAAAAAAGTCAAAACCCCAAGCATCACATAACATACTCAAGGAAAGCCAATCAAACTCTGCCAAAGGTTTTATTCAAGAACGAGTAAAGGCATCCGTCGTCCCGACGGTTTGGTTTGAAAAAAATTAAAAATCGAATCAAATTATTAGTCATCATTTTTAAAAATATGAAATTGTACTCCGAAAGATTAAAGGCACCCGTCGTCCCGACGGTTCGGTGCAAGAAAAATTAAAAATCGAAACAAATTATTAGTCATCCCTTTTTAAAATATGAAACTGTAAACCGAATGATTTTTTAAAATTTGAAATCAAACCGAACCAAATCAAACCAAACCGAACCGGACCGGACCGGACCGACCGGTTCGGGAGCGTCGCGATTGAAATCGTATTCTGTTATATATATAGATTCATGGACAGTCATAATGTTATCAGTGATGCTTCTATCTCTTACAAAGACATATTGTGATCCACTAAGGAGACTATGAAGTATATGTTTTAGCATGTATGTAAGCATCTTAGTGATAATTTTGTAAAATGGCATTATAAAGACTAATAGGTCTTAAATAGTTAACATATTTTATAACTATCATTTTAGAGGTCAAAACAATAAATATATGATTTATCTATTTTAGGATTGGTCTAGATGCGAAGAAAACTTTAACAAGATCACATATATTAACAGCAACAACATTATTATAGTTTTGAATAAATAAACGAGTCACGTCGTCTGGGCTTGGGGCTTTTAAAAGATTCATTTTAAAAACGATTACCTTGATTTCCAAATCAGATATTCTTAAGTGAGCCTCTGATTCATTTCAAGGGTGACTCTCAAATGAATTTTGCTAAAAATATCAATGTGACTCAAGGAATTTGAGAGAGAAAAAAATTCTTGAAAATAAATATGATGCTCCTTAGATACCCCCGGTTCAGTTTTGCACTGTCCTTGATTATCCATCAAATGTTTAACCCTATTTTTTCCCCTTCTCATAACTGTGGATGCATAAAAATGAGTTCTTGATTTTTACTTAGAAAATAATTTCTCTTCTCTTTTCAAGCTTTAGGTAGGGCTACTTTAGAATTATTAAGGATTGAAACATCAGAATCTTGGTAGCCAACTTCACGCAGATTCGTAATGAGAGGCTTTACCTCTTCTATTCTCTTCTTTGAGTTAAGATTGTTATTGATTCTCTTATAGAATGGTTCTTTCCTTAACTAATGTACAACTCGAAACTGGTTCTAGTCCATCCCCTTTTAATTACATCCTCACACTCTTCATTCTCTACCCACCCAGCATCAAAGACAAAATTTAGAAACCCTTCTGTAGCTGAGACCATCTGTCGATAGAAGCAAGGCTTTATGATCTTAGTCAACCACATCCAAATGTTGAACATTTATTTCTAGAAAAGAATTTCACCAATCAATGGAGGTAACATCATGATCCACCCTTTCCTTATATAGTCTAAACCTCACCTACCATTTGAAAAGGTGAAATTAGCCCCAACATGTCTCGAGTCGTATAAACAAAAATCATCTAAGAACTTGGTGGGTGGTGTAAGAACTAGGGATAGACCTTACATTAAACAAGAATGGATCAGCTTACCCACAAGAAAGTTCGGAGGTGTGGTTTGAGACTCAATTGGATCCTTAGTTCTCTTATTTTCGGCAGCATATGGTGGGAGTGTACAATGTGAAAGTAAAGTTTCGAACGGTGTTTGATGGTCTTTGGTTGGTCAAAGAGAATGATATTTGTATTAACTATTAAGGCTCCAGGTCAGTTGTGGATGGTGGCTTGCTCTTATAGCTTCATGTATGTTTATCGTCAGCTGTGTCTTGAAGTTCGTGCTCTCGAGTGGTGCACATTTTCATGGCGGCTAATGGAGTTGCCTGCTGGTCGGCCAGTTATGATCATAAGTTTGAATATTTGGTCTCATCTTATTTTTAAAATTGTACTTAGAATAACGCTGTGCTCTTAAGCTAAATGTGAGACATAATCTCTTTTGTCGAATAATTTGATTGTTTGGTTTGGTTTTGGTATGGCTCATGGGCTTTTGCAGTGCTTTAAATCAGGCTTTTTAATCCCTCGTAATGAATCTTTCTTAAAAACACTTACGATTTCTCAGTCTAGTGTACACCCACTTTTTCTGAATTATTCATTATAATATTAAAATCACATATAACTAGCCATTGTTCAGTATGAGATTTCGCCAATCCTTCCAAAACAATTTAAAATTTGATATTAAGTATTGAGTTTGGATTTGCATAAATACATGTTAGAAACCACCAATTGTCCCAAATTTTAAAATCAATCATGTGGTGACTCAACCTAATAAATACAGCTCAACTTTGCTTCTCCGCCATGCCGCAAAATTCCTTAGTTTACCAACTGGGTTGATGGAACAGTCCTCATGAAATCCGTATTCCTTAATCAGCTTCTCTATTCTGGACGACCTATTCTTAAATTCTTAAATAATAACACAAATGAAATATGAGAGACTTCCATTCTAGGTCATCGAGCTGAGGAACTATAAGGAGGCCACCCAAACCCTGACAGTTCCAAAATAAGATATTCATTGTTGAGTTGGTGGTGTTTATAGGACCGTCACCTTGTCGTCAACTAAGCCATCATATTTCCCCTTCTTTTAAAGAAATAAAAGTTTCCTCCAATGTTTTACAAGTTTTTTCTCTTCTTTGGGGAGAGTTCAGTGGACTGGTTGTCGCCATCTGATTGGTACAATAAAATCTCTCTAACTTTCCTCCTCAAGCTTTTGGTAATATGATTACACTCGTGATTTTTTCTGATTTTGATTCACCAGAGATGACTAGAAGTGAGCGAGTATGAGAGAGGTTAGTGGGATTTAGGGAAAGCCCATTTTTAAGACATGTTTAACCCCACTTGAGAATGGAGCCATCTTTTCACTAACGTTTTGATTTTCCTCATCATTGATTGTTTTTCTACCACCATCTGGCAGTTACGATGCATTGATAGTCGACGTTACCTGATCATCGTATAAAGAAATTTACCAATATAACCTAAAAGTTTACATTCTATAAGGAAAACGAACAATTCTAAAATTTTATCTACACTAACTCATCTCCCTAACACAACTTCATAACCTTACATCCCTAAACACAAATTTAAAAGTATCACTTAGAGAGCAAATAACTTTACAATCGGACTTAACCAGCTTATCATTCTTATATTTATAGAATGATTGTTTCTAGCTAAATAATTTCAACTTGAGAATCATCTAATTTGAACATCGGAATCTCTGATTTTCGACCGTAAAAGTTGCATGTATGAGCTGTAAAATTTTACAGGCAGATTCAAACCTCTAATTTTGGATATTGTTTATCTTTAATCAGGTGGTGTTAGAAAGTGTGTTATATGTCTCTCGAAACTAAATTTTACAAAAAATATGTTTAAAGTAAGAATTAATCAATTATAATATAAAACAGGAGCATATGTGCATATCAATGTTAATAGGTAGATTTGTCAGAAATAGGCTGACATTTTCTTACTCCTATTTTTGAGTCCAGTTAAATTACTCCACTTGAATTGTTATTTGAAACATATATGGTTAGAAATATATTTTTAAATAGAGTAACTTGGAATTAAGAACACGCCAAAAAATGGACAAAAACTTAAGTTACTGTCCCAATGAATTTAGTTGACAAAACTTTAATTACCAAAAACCGCAACATATCTCTCATTGTGAATCTCAGCTGCCTCATGGTTCAACTCCTTCTCGGTACATTTTAGGCCATCACAAGTCCACCATAAGCTGTTATTTGTTATTTTTTTAACGCAATTCTAAGTCTATTAATGATGTTTATTCGTCAAGATGTCCGTAAAAAATCTAACAACTTGTACGTTTTTCTTTACTACGGCTTTCATAGTTTGAAAGTGTAGTGTACAGTATAAACTTTATACGACGCTTTATGTTTAAAAGCGTCGTATAATACAACTACAACTACTTTGTACAACTTTTTTTAATTATAAATAAAAATTTTCTAACTGAATTAGATAGTTAATAGATAAATCAGTTAAATCCTCAATTAACTGAACTAATTAAAATATTTAATAAAATCGATATGTTTATATATTTTCTTAATTCGATAAATTTATTTTTGACTAGCTCTGTTAACCAAATTAGCCCAAGTCAAAGATATATCTTCTTATAACGGAACCGAATTAACCAATGTTTTTTTTATTTTTAACCAAATTAACAGAACCAAACTAATTCGATTAAGCTATTTTGATTCGGTGAATCAGTTCTCACAAATAATGCTCTCCTCTACTTAGGCATGAGGAGTTCAAATGGAAATTAGACGTTTAGTTAGGGTCAAAGACAAAATAAAAAGTATAAACATAGTTTAATTTCTCTAGTCGAACTCTTAGTATTTTCTTTCATTATTATTATTCCATATATGATGCTGATTATTATATGAATGATACTCATAAGTCTCATTAATATGTATATAAATTCAGTATTCATAATAATAAATTGAAGAACAATAATACTGTGATCACTGTTAACAAATAATAATTATTCCTCCATTTATACTGGTAATAATTGTAAGTAAGGATTATTCCAATTAGACATAGTATATTAGAATATTTATTAAAATAGTAAAAACAGAAGCTTGGAGGTTTTGATGTTGAAGTATCACCAAAATAAATTAGAAACAAAAAAAAGGAAATCATATAATAGACTTTTGATTTGATTAGATTCATCGGTTTTAAAGAAATAATTCGGTTTATGAATAAATTCAATAAAATATATGCTTCATGAAACTCAATGATAGAAATCAAATAAATAAGTTCCACTTGTAGGCCTCCAACCCATACCGTCATGCAATAGGAAATATGTACAAACACATCTTATTCAAAATCACTAGAAAATAATAAATGGAGTAGAGGCTTCTCTATCCTAACAACTATAATTTAAAATCAGACATTTTATTCAAAACTAGGTGGATTTAACTAGTGTAACGATTCGGTTCGGTTCCGTTTTTAATAAAAAAATCAAACCAAATCATTGGTAATCGGTTTGAGAATTTTAAAACCAAACCATTAGTTTTAAAAAACCAAACTAAATCAAACCACATGGTTCGATTCGGTTAAGTTAATTTGTTATGAACTTTATTGACTAATTTAATTACTAAATAGAATAATTTTTACATAAAATCTTAATTTTGTTCGGTTTCGATCGATTGTCTTTGAAAAAATTTAAAAATCAAACCATTAGTTGTCGGTTTTTAAAAATTTAGAACTGTAACCAAACTATTAACATTCAAACCGAACCGAACTTATCGGTTCAGCTCGGTTTGATTCGATTCATTGATTTGTCGATTTTTATTTACGATTTAACACAATATTTATAACTTCTAATGTAAAGGATTTATGGCAAATAATAAATGGACATTGAAAATAAAAAATTGTGTCATTTTTTCTTGGCCCTCCTTCAATTTATTTTTTCAAAAATGGCCTTGCATGAGAAAAGTTTTTGGAAATGACCTCCTTTTAGGGAACCGCTGTTTCAAACAGCGGCTGGCCTCAATCCAACCGCTGTTTCAAACAGCGGTTGATCTGATGTGCTGACTGGGCAATCCAGTCAGCGAACAGGAGGACAAGTACCTGTTTCAAACAGCGGTTGTCATTCATCCAACCGCTGTTTGAAACAACGGTTCTACCTCATTACGAACCGCTGTTTCAAACAGTGGTTGGATTGAGGCGAGCCGCTGTTTGAAACAACGGTACTTCTTCACCTCCATCAGATTCGGCTTGGTCTCCATTCCACTGACCAGCCTCAAGTTGAATTTTGTCGGCAGCGTGCTGACATACCTCACCAGCTCCTTGACCGGCAAGATCTTGGGGAGCAACATCTTGAAGTTCTCGATGAGAGCTTTGCCTTCGGCTCTGGGAAGGCTTTTACTCAGCCTGAAGCCTCGGTAGCCCATGTCATCCTCCACTTGAATGTAACAGTTATATGCCTCATCATTAGCGCCGATGTGAGTCCTCACCGTCATATCCAGCCTCAGAATCGCTCTCCTCTTCAGGGATGGGGCATTAGTGAGCAGCATCGAGCAGCCACCGGAGCAGACAACGACGGCAACAAAGTGAACGACGTGACATTCACCACGAGTATATCGATGTCTTCGGACCGGAAGCCGGAGCTCTCCAGCAGCTGGTCCAGCGTGGAGAACATGATTTCCTCCATCTCGGCCAGCACGTTGGCTAGCCGCGGACAATCTTTGTTCCCGCTGAGCACGATAGGCGGGCTGGACGTGCACTGGCCCATGCCGGACCCGACCATGGCGCGCAGGAGGAACTTGTACTCCTCAAGATGCTGGTTCCTGTTCCTCAAAATGATTCCGCCGTAGGTTTCTTGACTCAGGTGCCGGTCCTCGAGAGCCTTGAACAGCTTATAGCTCAACAGGTAGCACTGCTGGTATCTCGATTATAGGCAACCGCTGATTGAAACAGCGGTTCATAATCAAGATGAACCGTTGTTTGAAACAGCGGCTGGACTCAACCCAGTCGCTATTTGAAACTGGCACTTGTCCACCTGTTCGCTGACTGGATTGCCCAGTCAGCACATCAGATCAACCGCTGTTTCAAACAGCGGTTGGATTGAGGCCAGCCGCTGTTTGAAACAGCGGTTCCCTAATAGGAGGTCATTTCCGAAAACTTTTCTTATGCGAGGCCAGTTTTGAAAAAAAAAATTGGAGGGTCAAATGATAAAAAAACTCATCATGCACTCATCTCTAACCTCTACCACCAATTCCCTTTTGTCCTCCTGTTTTCTTTTCAATTTTATGGAACAAACTTTATCTCCGTCTTTTAAGATGCGACAAAAATGATGTTTGGTCATCTGCTCGGAGATGAAGGGTACAAATAAAGTCGTGTTTTCTTGTCTCCTTAAAATTGCTTATACCAATTCTGGGTGAAATCTCTCTCTTTGTTGAGAAACCTGTCGATTTCTTTTTCGATTCTGCTCAAACCACGGAACCTAGTCAGCTTGTCAGCTATGATGTTAATTCACCTCAAAATGTGAATGTGACAACCCAGCTCAGAAAGAAAAATTAGGG
>NQLW01000808.1:290192-303971 GCA_002312845.1 Kalanchoe fedtschenkoi
TAAGCACCGAGAATACAACCAAAGTGCAATCAATCAGCTCAACCTTTGTAAAACAAACGTGCACTTGTCCAAATCGAAAGTAAAGTAAGATAGGGAGGAGAGACAGACCGTGACTTCAATGGGCAAGCGCGTGTCGATCCTGTGCTGATAATACAAGTCAATGCAATCAATATCAAGCCTCTTCAAGCTAGCTTCACATGCAGCCCTGGCATAGGCAGGGTCGCCGCACACCTCCATGTTGCCATCAACCACACGAATACCAAATTTAGTAGCTAATTCCACCTTCTCCCTCACTCCCCCGTGTGCCTTCAAAGCCTGAGAAACCCTCACTCAGAACAAATATCAAAAGCTAGACAAAGCATATGAAATGAAAATATATGGCAGGGCTTCGTAAGTTAAGAGATGTACATGCCATGTACCTTTCCTATAAGAATCTCGTTGGTGTGAGGGCCGTAGATATCAGAGGTATCAAGAAAAGTGACACCGGAGTTAAGGGCGTGGTGAATGAGAGCAATCATATCGGTATCAGGCTTAGGGGGGCCGTAGAAGGCAGACATGCCCATACAACCCAACCCCTGCGCGGAAACCTCCAGACCCTGCGAGCCGAGCTTCATCCTCCTCACTCCTCCCATCTTTCGGTTTGACGTGATTATTCAAAAGAGGCCATTGCCTACTGGATTGAGTGACTTCCGAGGCGGTGCTGCGCTTGGTGGATTTTTATATGTCGTAGGTTGCATTGAGATTTGTCGTCAGCAGGTATGTCATGACCCATGATCGACTACACCATCATGATTCATGAATAAAATATCAATGTCTTTTTAGATTTTTTTCAATAGAGATGTATAAATAAATAATAAATGAATATGACAAAGCGTAACTTCCGCTTGTTGACGAGAAGGAAACTATCTTTCCTTCTTTTTCGATTCCAGTCAGATACTGAGATAGTTTTAATATTTTTACTATGCATTTGATGTGGCCAGTGAAGGATCCAAACAATAAAAGTGCCGGTTACCTTGTCTTTCTTCTGAGAGTGGTTCTTATGACTCACAATAACATTCTATCTCTATTCTTTTTCCTTATATTTTATTTCTTCAAAATAGACTTAATACTTTTATACCCAAAAAAAAACAGTAACACTCTTCATAAAATGTTGTTTAACAAACTGTTTGGGAATATATCCAAGTGCTTATCAACCTGCCTTTGAAGCTGAAGTATTTTGACTCGGGTGATGACCATGTCCTATAACCACCAACTCTTAAGTGTTAAGCTTATAGAGGATAAAGTATTGGTAACAATCATTTAGGCACTGATATTAATGGCATTTAAGTAGAACTGTAGAATATTGACTGAGCTTTTGAGCTGCAATGTTTTCCAACTATTCATCTTTCTGGTTAACTGCAGTTCTGAAACAAAGTGCCACTGTGCCGGACAAAGCACCTTCTGCCAAAATGGAAGAGCCATCCGATGCACCCCACAATTCTATATTGACGCATTTGTTCCTTTCCGGTTGTTGGCGATAAAGATGCAGTGTGATTAAATACTTGGCCTAGGACTAGCACTAGCAGCAGCGATCAATCTTTTCTATTGATCAGCATGGTCCAATATTTGTTGTTATAATTGAGGTGGATTGTGATTGACACCTCATACTTTCCCATTTGATTAGTGGTGAAATTAGTACCAAAGGAAAAGAAGAGGTGGTAGATACAATGGGTAGTAGTACAGTTTTTTTTTATTTTTTTTATTTTTGTAAACCGGGGAACCGTAAGGGTCGGATGAAACCCCGGGAAAGCTCACCATCCCCCCAAGCTCGATGGGCCTCCAGGGTTGCTGAGCGCGAGACCAAAACTTCTGTTCATGGCGGGATTCGAACACGCGACCTCTCTCCTGTGGAAAGAAGGTCACGTGTCGCCCTTAATTGGACCATGGTTTCCATCTCAGCTATTCCTGGGGGACTTCCCCTGTGGAAAGAAGGCCATGTGTCGCCCTTAATTGGACCATGATTTCCATCTCATCTATCCCCTGGGGGACTGGGTAGTAGTACAGTTGATGACAATATTGTTGGAGAAAATGTGAAGATGCTCCCATTTTGGTGATCGGGAAGATCACCAATTTCATGCCCCTAACTTTACTCCTCCACTTATTGTTTCTTCCACCAAGTTTGGCCTACACACCTCCTCCACTTCCACCTCCATTATCTATCTCTTCTGGCAGCATCCTCTCCATTAGTAAAAAAGGAAGCTCTCTCTTCTATTCTCTGATTAATCTATATCTACCTACACCACCACCTCCTCCTCCTCCTCTGTCTCTCCATCCACCCATATAAATCTCTCGATTTTCTGGGACAACAAAGACAAAGCCACCTTGCTGTTAAGCTTCCTTTCCTTTTGATTCCTTCTAACCTATTCCATCTCCTTCGTTTTACATTCCCCACTCCATATATATTCCTTCATACAACCTAGCATCATCATCATCATCCTCCCAAGTATCCATCTCTCTTTTACTCTTATCAGACATCCAAACTACTCACTGCCACAACAACAATGGCCGTTCAGGCTCAGTACCCCTCCAACGTCCTCTTCCTCAACAGGTCACCTTTCTCCCTCATTCATCTTCCTTCCCTTATAACCCATACCATCATCTTGTGTTTCTCTATAGGGTCTGATTGAATTTTTGTTTGTACAGAAATTTGCAGGAGCCTAACAAGGCCACCAACTTGTCGATACAGGATCAAACTGGGGAGGTCTGTCTGGACCCAATTCAATCCTCACTTGTCGATAAATACACATTAAATTCCATAATGTAGAAATTTGAATTTGCAAAATACGGTAATATTTCAAACTTGGGTAATTCATACATTTTTAAAACTTTTGTTTATAATTTATGATACAATACATAAATCATACAACTCACAACAACATAATAAGTAAAAATAATACTATAATAATGATGTCCGAAACTCCGAATAGTCAAATGATGATTTATCATCCCAAAATTTAAAAGTTTTATAAAAAAATAATAGTCAATAGGTCCTATTATTATATTTAGACTATAATGTGCTATAATTCAAAAGTTAAAAAATATCAATTCTTTACTTGTCTGAATTTGAATAACAAATAAATAGTTGATCCATTATGTAAAAAGACATTATTGATATTTTTATTCATGAATGATGGTGTGGTCGATAATGAGTCATGACATACTTGCTGACGACATGATAGCATGCGATTAAAAATCTCAATGCAACCCATCGCATATAAAAGTCCACCAAACGCAGTAACGTCTCGGAAGTCACTTAATCCAATAGGCAGTGGCCTCTTCTGAATAATCACGTCAAACCAAAAGATGGGAGGAGTGAGGAGGATGAAGCTCGGGTCGCAGGGCATGGAGGTTTCCGCGCAGGGGTTGGGTTGTATGGGCATGTCTGCCTTCTACGGCCCCCCTAAGCCTGATGCCGATATGATTGCTCTCATTCACCACGCCCTTTACTCCAGTGTCACTTTTCTTGATACCTCTGATATCTACGGCCCTCACACCAACGAGATTCTTATAGGAAAGGTACACGACATGTACATCTCTTAACTTACGAAGCCCTGCCATATATTTTCATTTCATATGCTTTGTCTAGCTTTTGATATTTGTTCTGGGTGAGGGTTTCTCAGGCTTTGAAGGCACACGGGGGAGTGAGGGAGAAGGTGGAATTGGCTACTAAATTTGGTGTTCGTGTGGTTGATGGCAACATGGAGGTGTGCGGCGACCCTGCCTATGCTAGGGCTGCATGTGAAGCTAGCTTGAAGAGGCTTAATATTGATTGCATTGACTTGTATTATCAGCACAGGATCGACACGCGCTTGCCCATTGAAGTCACGGTCTGTCTCTCCTCCCTAACTTACTTTACTTTCGATTTGGACAAGTGCACGTTTGTTTTACAAAGGTTGAGCTGATTGATTGCACTTTGGTTGTATTCTCGGTGCTTAAAGATAAAAGCTTTCGATTCATTCACATAGGCAAATCAGAATTCCCATGTTGTCCAAAACTGGCAGGCTCAAAATGTAATTCCGACTCTCTTTCCCCTTTTCTGGATGAACAAATTTAGATGGGGGAGCTCAAAAAGTTAGTTGAAGAAGGAAAAATCAAATATATAGGACTGTCTGAGGCCTCGGCTTCCACCATCCGAAGGGCTCATGCTGTTCATCCTATTACAGCCGTGCAGCTGGAGTGGTCACTGTGGACAAGAGACGTAGAAGAAGAAATAATTCCTACCAGCAGGTAACAACATTCTCGTCTGCTGACTAGTTGGTAACTTCAAGTGCGTAGGCTCTCAGTCTACCATCTCATGCTTGACAATCATTGTCAGGGAACTTGGGATCGAAATTGTAGCTTACAGTCCTCTTGGTCGCGGATTCTTTTCATCCGGCAGCAAATTAGTGGAGAATTTTGGTGAGGGTGACTACCGCAAGGTATTTCAAGCTCTGATTTCTTTTATAGGCATAACTATTTGATTTGAACTACGTCGACCAGACATCCCGAACTAGATGGTCTTCTAAAAGTCATAATTTGTATGTGGGATTGCATATGTGTTAATCCTGCTCAATGTAGACTTTTGAATGATCCTATAGTTATATATTAAATATTTGGCGAACCCCCTTTGAGTGTAGTGGTGCCCCCTTTGACTAAAATTTATGTGATTATTATTGTTGAGCATAGTGGTATTATCCACATCGCCCAAGTTTAGTTCAAATATGTGCCTCATATATAGTTGGACCCCCCACTCATTGCCAATTGAGTTTCATTATCAATTGATTTTGAATATGGATCTGACTAATATTCAATTATATCCACAATAATTTATCGTAGATGAATGTCATTATATCAAGATCAGTGCAGTCTACATTTTGCTTTCTCTTTTTTTTTTTTTTGTAGTACATGCCAAGGTTTCTACCTGAGAACGTAAAGCATAACCAGACAATATTTGAACGTGTCAATGAAATGGCGACTAGAAAAGGATGCACAGCATCTCAGCTGGCGCTGGCATGGGTGCATCACCAGGGACCAGATGTGTGCCCCATTCCAGGAACCACCAAGATCGAAAACCTGGAATCAAACATTGGCGCATTATCTGTGAGCCTTAGTGCTGATGAAATGGCAGAACTTGAGTCTCTTGCATCTGCAGATGCGGTCAAAGGCGACAAATACGATCCCGGCTTGGGTACTTGGACCCCCACTCTCCTCATGGAAAGCATAAATGTTTTTATTGGCATCCTATTGTGTAGTCCTCATCTTTCGATTCTCTGCATTTTGATTTTCAAATTAAAAGTATCTAAAGTCTAAACCCTTTTTTTTGTGTTTGTCACATCTGCTGCTTAACTGGCTCATCCATCTTCTTTTGTCTTTGTCGCATGTTTTGAAGAGCCATGTTGTACAAGAATGCTAGAAGTTGAATTGGTCTGTTCTTGTTTGGCTTATTAGTATTTTGGCGAACCTCTTATATTAGGAAATAAATGGTTATCTTGCTATTTGTGAAGTTGTTAGTTTGATGTTTCTTGTTGTGAATTTGGTGTTTTTACATGATGTACTCAGCAAAGATAAAATAGGGAGATAAAGCTGAACAAGAAAGGGTTAAAATCATACCAGAATCAACCAAACCAAGAGTAACAAATACTACCTCTCTTTTGGCAATGTGATAAAAAACTTCAAACTAGGCCAACATCAACCTCAACTCTTATCAACAGTAGGAACAGAGGGGGCGATTTGATATTCTGTATCGGCTTCAGGTCCCGCAAAGAGATGTTCAAGAAACTAAGAGATTTTGAAGATGAGTGTCTTTCTCAAAGAATTATTTCTTTAGCTGACTTGTATTCCGATTTAACTTTAAAGTCTCCATTTTTTTACAGATCCAAACTGACTTATCAATAGTAGGGGCACATGGCAGTGGTGTTTGAAGAGTTTTCTTCACATAATTGGAATTAGGAGTTCAGATAGCATGTTCACATCCCAAACTCTACTACTATGCAAAATAATATCATTCGGTTTAATAATTGTCTTGCTAATTTCTCGACGAGAAACGTCGAATATTTTTAAAAACACCCGAGATCCATGAATAAATCTAAAAAATCACACTGTTACCATCGCATATGGCGCAACAAAGACCTCTAAGCAAGACTTGTGTGCATTCTAGAAGACTATTCATAATAGAGGAAGTTTTTGAGTTTCTTGGCATGCAGAAAATTCGTTTTGATGAAGTATCGACCGGTCGACCCCATGAAATTTTGGAAAGGAGTGATTTTGGATTGTATAGAATTTTTCATTCCTACTTCACTAGCATAGCTAGGTTGGAACTGTGCAAGTCTTTGAAATCTAGACCATCCAATTTTTTGCTATTAGACAAACAATATCAGGAAACTCAATGTATAGCTTGCTACTGGTGGTGGGAACTTGATCAAAATTGTACACGCCTGATAAGATGGTGTTGCATAACTTCTTAGAAGGAAGGAAACAAGACAAGACATATGTGGTGAGTGCCATGACCACTAATTTGATGAGAATCTACTTTCCGGCTAGAGGTAAGAGAATTTGCTTTCAATCCGCAATTCTTTTTCTGAACATGTTTCTAATAAAGCTCAAAAAATTCGTGGGTGGATACAGTCCTTTGTTTTCTGAACGGTGGACATCGTCAATGAGGAGCCGTCACGCCGCACTTTGACTTTTCAAAGTGGCACTTGGGAGCTCCTCATTGGTTGTGAAATTTCTTTGACTTTTTAACGTGACACATGACTGATCAAAGTGTCACGTGATGGCACCTTAATTGTGGGTTTACAGTCCACCCAAAAATTTCTCATAAAGCTCATAGATTATTTTTATTTCTACCCATGTTTCAGTGAAGATCAAATATAAAAATTTCTCATAACGTTCATAGATTATTTGTATTTCTACCCCATGTTTCAGCCAAGATCAAATATTTCTCCTTAATCTAGTGCATGTAATTTCAAAAATGTCACATATTGACTCCTTCAAACGTGAAAATATTGTTATTGAATATTAAATTTGATTTCTGAAGATTAATCCGATGCCTCCAGATTGCAGTATATCTCTAAGATATTTTTAATGTGAGTAACATCCACATGTCTCGCATAAGAAAATATGAAAGAGTCATCGGCAAAAAATAAATGTGAAATATTAAGACTCTTTATACTTATTTTCACAACTATAATCAAACCCTGCATTACGGAACAAGATTGATAGCACTTCATTTTATAATATGAATGAAGAAAGTGGGTCACTCTTAACTACATCATTAATGATATAATGAAATAGTAGGACACAATAGAGATAAACTGAAAATTCCAATGAATCTAAAAAAGAGTCAAACCCCAATCATCACATAACATGCTCAAGGAAAGCCGATCAAACTCTGTCAAAAGCTTTATTCAAGTATTCATGGACAATCATAATGTTATCAGAGATGCTTCTATCTCTTACAAAGGCAGATTGTGGTCCACTAATGAGATTATGAAGTATATGTTTAGCATGTTTACAAGCATCTTAGTGATAATTTTGTAAATGGCATTACAAAGACTAATAAATCTTAAATAGTTAAAATATTTTATAACTATCATTTTAGAGTTCAAAACAATAAATATATAATTTATCTTTTTTACGATTGGTCTAGATGCGAAGAAAACTTTAACAACATCACATATATTAACATTAACAACATTCTAATACTTTTGAATAAATAAAGGAGTCATGTCGTCCAGGTTTGGAGCTTTTAAAAGATTCATTTCAAAAACAACTACCTTGATTTCCAAATCAGATATTCTTAAGTGAGCTTCTCATTCATTTTAAGGAAGACTCTCAAATGAATTTTGCTAAAAATATCAATGTGACTGAAGAAATTTGAGAGAGAGAAAAATTTCTTGAAAATAAATATGATGCTCTTTATATACCCCCGATTGAGTTTTGCACTGTCCTTAGTTATCCATTAAACTGTGGATGCATAAAAATGAGTTCTTGATTTCTCTTCTTTCCACGCTTTAGCTATGGCTACTTTAGAATTATCAAGGATTGAAACATCAGAATCTTGATAGCCAACTTCATACATATTCATAATGAGAGGCTTTACCTTTTCTATTCTCTTCTTTGAGTTGAGATTGTTATTGATTCTCTTATAGAATTGTTTTTTCCTTAACTAACTTTGATTTTATGTACAACTCGAAAATGGTTCTAGTCCATCCCCTTTTATTTACATGCTCACACTCTTCATTCTCTACCCACCTAGCATCAAAGATAAAAATTAAAAACTCTTCTGTAGCTGAGACCATATGTCAATAGAAGCAAGGGTTAATGATCAGAGTCAACCACATCCAAATGTTGAACATTTATTTCTGGAAAAGATTTTCACCGATCAATGGAGGTAACGTCACGATCCACCCTTTCCTTATATAGTCTAAACCTCAACTACCATTTGAAAAGGAGAAATTAGCCCCAACATAACTCGAGTCATATAAACAAAAATCATCTAATTAAGAACTTGGTGGGTGGTGTAAGAACTAGGGGTGGACCTTACATTAAACAAGAATGGATCCGCTTTTAACTAAAAGCGTGGTGAAAGGTAGACTTATCATCACGCTTAGAATAATAAGCGTGGTGATAAGTCACCCAGTCACCACGCTTATTACAAGTAAGCGTGGTAATAGGTAATAATTTTTGTTTTTTAATAAAATTATGAATCTTACATAATGTTGATGATTGTCATTGATTAAAATTCAAAATAATTTATAAATTCATGATGGTTTTATAAGGGTTGATCGTAAATCCTAAAATTTACTTCATACAAACTATTACACTTACAACAACATGCATGACATATATCCTATATCCTCAATATTATTAACTTAGAAAAATTCACTTATTTTTTTACCACACATATTATATTTAATCACATTATCTCACAAATCATGCAAAATCACTTACTCATTTATAATTATATGAAATAAAATAAAAACAAAATAAATTTGGTTCACCAATGACCACGCTTTCTTGTAAAATACGTGGTGAAAGGGTGACTTATCACTACGCTTTGGATAGTAAGCGTAGTGATAATTTAGAGAAAAGCGTGTCATATTTAAATTAAACATTACACATAATAAAATTAATATATATAAATGTTCAGTAGAGTATACTAATATATTTTAATATATTTTAATAACGGTACAGTATACAAATATATTTTAATACTCTTTCTAAACTTACAAATTTTGAATTTACAAAATTTGAAATAAAAACGTGGTAATCGGACAACCTATTACCACGCGTTTTGTATTTTTAAAAAATACCAAAAACGTAGTAATAGAGGAACCTATTACCATGCTTCTTAGTACAAACGTGGTAATAGGTATATCTATTACCACGCTTCAAAAATACCAAAAGTGTGGTAATAGATGAACCTATTAATTACCACATTTCTAATAAAAAGCTTGGTAATAGGTATATCTATTGCCACGCTTTTTATTAGAAGCGTGGTAATAGATATTTTGATCAACAGCTGTCATTGCATCACAACGTAAGTATATAACTTTAATCTAACGTCTTCATCGATTCATCCTGCTTCAACGCTAAGAATTTGTAAGTTCTCCGCCTCTTCTCTTCGTTTTTTTTACAGTTGAGCACTATATCATTGGTTTTAACTTAGTTTTTTTACTTGTCAGTGATCTATCAGACATGGAAGCGTGGTAAAGCGATTTGTGAGTTGTTTAATTTGCTGTTGACATTGAGGAGATTGCTATTTACCTGTCGGGACCGCACACGCACCTTCATCAATTTGTGAGTTGTTTACTATCCTTGTGTGATTTCTTTATTTGTGTGTAGGTTTCGAGCATGTAAACTAATGGAAAGTAATCTTGCATTAGATTTAGTGTCTAATTAGGCTTGTTTAGTGTATAATTAGTCTTCTTATTTAGTGTAGGATTTTAATGGAAAGAAATCTTGTTTTAGATTCAAAGTTTGTTATGAAAATATAACATGTCCCCGTTAGAATTTTCAAATTTATTTAATTTAATTTAATTAGTTGTACTCTGCTTAGTAATTGCCATGTTGTTTACTATCCTATGTAGATTACTAATTTGGCCGTTATTGTAAAATAATAGTAATTTAATTTAAGTTTAAAATTTAAAATCTATAGGTGAAATTGTAATGTTGTTAAAAGTGTTTTTTAGTTTGTTACGATTTATTAGAATTTTTATTACTGAAATTGCCATGTTCCCCCACTTCGCGATAATTTCAATAAAATAAGAAACTATTGCGTCCACATACATGCACGCAATAATCTATACGAAACGTGCATATTTTAGATTAGAATACGTTTCCCCTATTTATTCTCATTAATTCATCGATTAGTGAGATACGCGATGAGTCGTAGATGGATAACGGCTAACCGTTTGAGCAACGAATATAAAGAAGGCGTAGCCGAATTCTGTGAATTTGCTAGGGCACACCCTACACGAGTTGGAGAGGATTATGTCAACTGTCTGTGCCGGAAATGCTAGAACGTGTCAAGATTGATGATATCTGAAGTTCACACTCACCTCATCATTAACAGTTTTGATACGAAGTACACAATCTGGTATTTTCATGGTGAGAGAGTTGGTGAGAAGCGATCACGAGAGGAGGAAGTTGGGCCAAGTTACACGGATGTTATGGTTGATTTGGATACAGATGAGGGTGTGGACCAGGACAACATTTAGGGAATGTTCGACAACATCAATGAAAATCTACATGAAAGTGCAAGAGAGATACGAGACTCAATCAAGCATGCCTCCGAGACTCCCTTATATCTCGGGTGCAATCCTGAATTAACCAAGTGGACTGCGATCTTGAAGCTATACAATTTGAAGGCTAAATATTCTTGGAGTGATAAGTCCTTCACTGAACTGCTTGCGCTTCTGGGAGAGTTGCGCGCTACCCGCTGAAAATGAATTGCAAAAGAGATATTACGATGCCAGAAAAGTGTTGTTTCCAATGGGATCTGGTGTCAAGAAGATACACGCTTGTCCTAATGACTGCATTATGTATCGAGGCTCGTATGAAGATCTATCTGAATGTCCTATATGTAAAGCGCATAGTTACAAACGATTCTGATAAAAATAGCAGCTCATCTTTTGAACTTATTATCAATATTGATGAAAATAGTAGTTCATTTGATGAACATAACAGCTCATCCAATGAACATAACAGCTTATTTAATTAATATAACAGCTCATCTGATGATCATATCGTCTCATTTGATGAACATATCATCCAATGAACTTATAACTAATCTGATGAACATATTATCAAACCTTTGAATATAGTAGTTCATCTGATGAACAAATTATCAAATCTAACGAACATAGTAGCTTATCTGATGAACATATCATATAATGAACATATAAGCTCATCTAATGAACATAGCAGCTCATCTGATGAACATAACTACTTATCTAATGAATATATCAACTGATGAACTTAAAATTAGTCATTCAATGAACATAGTTAAAACTAAAAGAACATTAATACAAAATATTAAATTTATTTTTTATTTTTTATTTAAATTTTTATAAATCAAGTTAATAGATATTTTTTTAAATTTTCTAGATTTTTTATTTTTTTACTATTTATTTGAGAGAGGAATGTGTTTTAATGAAAACGAATCAAATCTACGTCGTTTTCGAGTGAGAGCATCCATCTAGATGGATGCTCTCAATGCACACCAGAATTTGCGGCTTCAGGGTCTACAACATGGTAATAAATTATCTTAAATATTTTTAATGCATCAATTATCACGCTTCAGAAGCTTAATAATTGATTATCCTTCCTATTTAGCATATATTAATAATTTTACTACACTTCCAAATGGGCATGTTCATGACAAGGGAACAAAAATCTTGGCCTGGGTTATTAAAATCTCTCATATCTTGAACTTCAGGTCTGTTTCTTCTTCTCCAGCATAATTGTGTTTTCTATATCATACAACTCTTGGGGCGCACTTGCCACAATGCCTATGTGTCCTTTCTATTTGGATCCTGTACTTCAGCTATAGCTTCACAGTCTGTCAGATTGTATCTTTCACACCCTGCAAATTGGGAGTCCTAGATGTAGAACTCTTGATATTGGTTATATTTAGATACTTGGTTGAAATCTGATATTTCATTCTGAGAAATTGTTGAGCTTGTGCCCTGGAACGAATATTTTTCTCAACTCTGGCCATTGAACTAAGTTAAAAGCTGAGTAGGCTAATATACTATAGTGCTTGCGTTATTGAGTAAAAGAAAACAACTTGATGCTTGATTCTTCTTGGAAATTGTTAGTATCAATGCGCCGGCGTAGACTTTGTGACGTAATCATTCTAAGTTTGTAAGTAAGGACTCTGAATACTGTTGATGCAGGTGCCCCTCCCAGTCCTGCAAAAGCTGTTGTTATATTCTTGGTAAGTTTGGGTTTTCTCGCATGGTATTATTAGATTCTTTTTCAATAGAGGTGTATAAATAAATAATAAATGAATATGACAAGGTGTAACTTCTGCTTGTTGACGAGAAGGAAACTATCCCAACTTCTTTTTTGATTCCAGTCAGATACTGAGATAGTTTTAATATTTTTACTAAGCATTTGATGTGGCCAGTGAAGGATCCAAACAATAAAAGTGCTTGTTACCTTGTCTTTCTTCTGAGAATGGTTCTTGTGACTCACAAAAACATTCTATCTCTATTCTTTTTCCTTATATTTCATTTCTTCAAATTAGACTTAATACTTCTATACCCAAAAAAACAGTAACAGTCTTCATAGAGACAACAGTCAAGGAAGCTGCTAACCAGAAAGGTGAGTTGTAACCCGCCCTTGTTATCAAGTGATATGATACCTAATTCCCTTCAGGAAGCATTTGCTGTAAATGAGTGGAGGTTTGCAAAGCTGAAGGAGCACCGAGAAAGAGACACAGAGACAGAAAATGACGCTTTTGATCGATGCATAGAGAACATATCAGTTTATTAGAAAAAGTGTTTTGTGCAGAAGAACTTCATCATGATGAACCTTCTGAGTCAAACCTGAATGCAGCCACTGAGGAGTGTAACGAGGTTGTCGTCTCCCGGCTGAAGTTTGAGACTAAAATCAAATTCAGTTAAAGCATTGAACTCTGAAAAGAAAGATTTAAGTGACATTGTTGATAAAGGCTTAAGGAAATTTCTCAAGAGAGAGCTAAATGGCGGTGACTATGACATTCACGATTTCCTATATCAGAAGAGGAGAGCTAAATCATTGCAAGATGTAAGAGCTTAAACCTTGAATGATCTTATGGATAAGATGAACAAAGTCCGGACGATGGAGGACCTGGAAGTTTGCATGGAGTTGAAGTCCCAGCTCTTCAAACTGGCTAATGAGGCCACTCCCAATCAACAGCCCTCAATATCTCTGCCAAAATCGGTGAAGACGGTGAATATTGATCAAGAAACTGTAGGCAGCATTGACATCCACTTTGCTTCTCTTGAACACACGTAAGCTTTTTGTGGGTTTACAAGTATCAAAAGGTAATATGGCAATCTCTTATGGATTACTTTTTGGAATGCATCCACATTTCAGGTGGTACCTTCTATTTGCGAACTTTTACTGCTTTGGTTTAACATCCGCAAGGGCCTGACGGGCATCAGATGTTGTAGTTTCATAACCTATGGATGTTTCAATCAATTCATGACTCATGAGAGGTTAAGCCACACAATGGCATGAGAGTTGTCATCTGTTCACTTACGAACTGCG
>NQLW01000808.1:306062-336315 GCA_002312845.1 Kalanchoe fedtschenkoi
AGGGTTTTGTTGGGTCTGCTGGCTGGGTCCTTGTTTAAATGGAAAGTCTCTGAATAACAAGTCTCATTATATCCTTTTGAGAGAGTATTGTATTGCATTCTATGCCAACTTAATTCATGCCCATCCCTTTCATTCTTTCCTCCACCACCTCCTCCTCAACCCGATATACACTACACATACTTACATATACCAGATGGTCCTGCCGATCGAAAATTTGTGCTTAATGGTCCCCATGTTTAGAGAAGCTCCTAAGGATATACATGGGAAAAAAATATCAAATGCTCAATTCCAGCAGTGGCAGACTAGTTGAAGCATCACGTCAACAGGACGCTAATCAGACACGGTAACTCAGGTTTATAATCAACAAATAACGTAGCCATTGCGACAGGGCGAGATAAACCTTTCACATTGATTGAGATGAGAAGGAAGTGACTTGCTCATTTTTGGTTAATAGTGTGCTGCGGAATTTTTTGTGAACACGGAAAAGAGATGAGAAAAGAATGGCTTGGATATTAAGACAATATAATGAGTGCATCCAAAAGGTTGTACAAGTGTGGGCAATGACAGGGATGCGACCAAAAATATGTTGATAAAAATATGTAATATCAAGCTTGTACTAAAAATATGTCGAGAAACCAAACTCCATGAGCTCATTCATGACTTGGCTTTTCACACACAAGTACTATATATCATTCTTCACGTCTAATTATTTAGGTGGTGGTTCATACTTCATGTCAATTTGTTTTCTCTACTTTCTTGCACCAGGTTTGGCTTCTTCCTCATACGGGTTATTCAAAAATGGCATGATAATCGAGTAAGTCTTTGTCATTGTGCCGTCTCAGTCTGATCTTAACACGACGATGGATTCAAATTTTGTTGTTAATGGACTGAAAATGATGTATGGGGGAGAGCTGGTGAATTTTTTTCTCTTGGACAGATATATAACTGTTGGAGATTTATTATTAAGGAACGTTAATTAAGCCTCTCTGCCCCCACCCACGCCCAATGTCCGTGTTGTCGTCAAGTATGGCTGACGGGCACATAGCTGTGATCTTTGTGCAGTTTGATTTTTATAATATTGATTGATGATGGCTTAGTCATAATTAACATAATGCTGACATATATTCTTCTTTTGTTATGTAGTGGTTTTGATATGTAAGGTGGGAGGCTTCATATTCAAGATCAAATGTTTGCATCTAAACCTATGCCTCTTGTCATGACAGCCATCTCTCATCAACCAAATATATATATATATATATATATACACGTATCCTGATCGAATTGTTAGCTTAACCCATCAGCCAAAATGGAAGAGCCACCCGATGCACGCCACAATTCTATATTGACGCATTTGTTCCTTTCCTGTTGTTGGCGATAAAGATGCAGTGTGATTAAATACTTTGCCTAGAACTAAATGCTAGCTGATGGACTTACAGGCTTACAGATATTGGGAGTTTTGAAAAGTTGAATGGTGTGTGACAGACCGACTGTAATGAGCTGAGACGAATCAAAACAACGAGGTTGATTGACACTTGTTGCGACGTTTATTGATGATGCATATGCATGTAACATCCCGTGCTACTGTTGCCAGGACCACTCTGCCTTCTTTTATGAGGAGGGGCTTCAATTTCCCATCTGTCGTTTTAAAATCGGAAACGAACAAAAACGGGAATAAGTTCTCCCCCATTGCCGTCGCATCTCGAAATCTTTCTCAAGTTTTCATGTCATATCATTTGAATATTGATCAAGTGAAACCATTCTGTAGTTTTCATTGTGATTATGATCTTTGTAATCGAGTAAGGACCACCTATGTTTTCTCCATGGCGTTAGTTTAAAGACTCACCGTTATACTTGTTTCTGTCAGTCTTGAATTCATCGCTTGGGACAAGATATGTGGAGGACCATCCGCTGCGATAAATCTTTGAAAGACATGTTACCCGATAGATTTAATGAGGACTTAATCAGAGATGCCGGGTTCGTGTTCATAGGATGGAGCCTGGGAAATAATTGAAGTGTTATGTTTTGTGTGTGTGTGTGATGGGTTTTTCTTGTGAGTGCCATAACACAATAGATGCCAAAAAGGACACACAACAAGCACAAGCACAAGCAATGAGCAGTGGCAGCTCACAGCTCATGAGAAGGGATTAATGGCACGCACCCACCTCTCTCGCCCCACACACACTCTTCCCTTGTTTCTTGCTTCTACAGATTATACCTTCTCATTAAACTAAATGGTACCCCAAAGGCTCTCCACATGCACATGCATCTTTATTTTGTCTTTCATTGCTTACAAGTTACCATATGAGTGAGAGATGGTCTTCCGGTTTGTGAGTAGACAACTATAATTCAAAAAGAGTTATAAGAGATTTCTGAATTTGAATACTTAAATAAGCAAAGGCATCAACTTAGTATTGGTTAGATTTAAGTCTCCACTAGCATTGATTGGTTTGCATGTGACTATAGTTTGTTCGGACATTTTTGGGTGAAAATCTGCTTGTCAGATGAACGATAGTTTCGATGACTGACTGTGAACTTGGTACAATTATCTGTGCAACAATTATTTGAAAATTTCTGTTCCAGCAATCACGCATTCAGGGAGGTGGGAGGGGGAAGAGAAGTTTGAGTGGTGCACTGGTGGTCCAACTCATGACTAATTTTAACATGTATAATTGAGCTGCAACAATTGGATTTGATTATTAATTTGGTGAGGTTTTCGATTTAGGTCAACAGAGTTAAGTTTAAAGATGATAAACTGTCAACAACATGGGACAGGAACCTACAAGCTTCCAGACTACATCATCATCTCTAGCTATACCTCTTCCATAATTGAGACGGGCAGTTTGGTTAATCTTAAATCTATGGCAGACTTGTTTGAATAAATAAATATAATCGACCAACTACCATTAAGATGAGATTAGAATGTTGTGCTACATTTGAGATGTGGTGAAGTCTACGTATACACGAATTTATTAATTTGATTTGTATAAAGTGAAATTTTGGTACGAATTTCAGTGTTCTCTAATTATGAACATGTTTGAAGGAAGGTATAAATTCTAAATTTATTTCTTTCCTACCAAGACCAAATTCGAAATTTACTAAAACAATCTGATAAGAAAACCCTGAGTTTTTAAATATCAAAGTGGAGCCTTGAAATATCATTTGCGTTAAGTTGGATGGCCATAGAAAGTCTCAACCAAAACCAAACCACAACAGCAAAATGAAGAAAACAAAAACTAAACGTTGTGGAGAGGTAAATGGTGAGCACAACTTTGTAACAAGGGGAATCAGAAGGGGTGATTGGGTCAAAGCAACTGATCCATTTCCAATGCTTGGAAGTCGGCTCGGCTGCCTGCCTAGCTAATTTTAACATTTGCAGATGATGTATTATGTGTAGAGGTAACCATAATATAGAAATAACTCCCAAGTCATCTGTGTTAACTTTACGCTGTTGGTAGTGTCTTGAAGTGCATGCAATGTGTAGGGAGAAAATAATGGCTAGAAAAAAGCAGATGAGCGATTGAAGAGCAACAAAAATCCCTCAAGTTGAAGCAAAGGAACAAAAACCACATAGACGAGAAAATGATGTCCAAAGACAGGGAATAAAGACAGCAACACAATGAGTAAGATTAGACATTAGGGAGAAGCAAATGCAATACAATTGCAAATATGAGTTGGATGGAGAGCTAAGTTTGTGCCATGCAATCCACAGCACCCTTCTCACCCAACTTTGCTTTGTTGGCTCTCACGACTTTTGATTTGGCAAATTTTCTTCCTATCTTTTCAGTCTGTAAATCCAATATCCATCCGTTCGCATATCATGGGAATCAACCTAGGACTAGCACTAGCGGCAGTGATCAATCTTTTCTATTGATCAGCATGGTCCAGTATATTTGTTGTTATAATTGAGGTGGATTGTGATTGACGACACCTCATGCTTTTCCATTTGATTAGTGGAGAAATTAGTACCAAAGGAAAAGAAGAGGTGGTAGATGCAATGGGTAGTAGTACAGTCGATGACAATATTGTTGGAGAAATGTGAAGATGCTCCCATTTTGGTGTTTGGGAAGATCACCAATTTCATGCCCCTAACTTTACTCCTCCACTTATTGTTTCTTCCACCAAGTTTGGCCCACACACCTCCTAAGATTTATCCTCGTTTCATCTCACCGTGCATAGCTAGTGATTACACCTAGGCCGGTGCCTAAACACAATCATCCATTTCCTTTTCCAAAAATAATTCTGTCGAATCTGAAATCATTAATCTTGGCTTAACCACACACACAGACACACTAGAATAAATTAATGAGAGAATTGTAGCGTACTAGCTTACTTAAAATAACAGAGAAATGCGAGGAGGCTGGCTATACTATATGTGTTGAATGGATATGATATTGGTTGGTTGTTAGGAACAGGGAATGAAGACCTTTGAATTGAATTCCTCCTGCCCATTTCGATATATATAGGTTTCTTCCAGGTTAGTCATCCATTACATTTGTTCACGTAGTTTTATTCAAACCAATCAAACCAGAACCATTTGGCACGGGCGTGGTAGAAAAGTAACGGAAAAGTTACGCAAATACCAATTCCTACTCGAAGGAACACAAATAGCGGGGTGGACATTTTAATCAGCAAATCCCCTTAATTTAGGTACCAACTCAGGAGGGAGGGGAAGAAACGAAGGGTGTGAGTGGGAGAGAGATACTACTACTACTACTCGTAGTAGTCTAGTACATAGTAGACCATGAATCATCAATAAAGAAAGGAAAAGACACCAAAGGAGCAAGCAGAAGTTGTTAAAGAGAAGCCAAATAGGAAAAGGTTTTCGAGAAACAAGGGAAAAAATAAATTAAAAGCACATGACGACGATGGGGAGGCAGGTGCCTATCTAGTGCTATGCTCGGTTTTCATGAAATCATAAATAATAATTCAAATCTTGACAGTAAATAAAATGTGAAAGAGAAGATATGACTTACCAGTGATCCCACTTCCACCTCCATTATCTATCTCTTCTGGCAGCATCGTGTCCACTTCTGGCAATTAAAAGAAATTTATTATTAGATAGTAGAACAAGACTACTAGTAGTAAAAAAGGAAGCAGAATATATTAAGGGGCAACTTTGCACGGCCAGACAGGACAGGAGCCCATCTCTCTCTCTCTCTCTCTCGAGTAATATCATCTCTCTATTTCTTTTGGACCGATTCCTTTTCGTCACCTCGCTACCATCTCCATCTCCACTCTCTTCTCTTCTCTGATTAATCTATATCTACCTACACCACCACCTTCTCCTCCTCTGTCTCTCCATCCACCCATATATATCTCTCGATTTTCTGGGACAACAGAGACAAAGCCACCCCCACACCCCATATTCTTCTCTCCCAAACCAACCCAAAGATGATGTTGATGTCGATGACCCAGATGAGAATTCAATGGCCTATTACTTGCTGTTAAGCGTCCTTTCCTTTTGATTCCTTCCAACCTATTCCATCTCCTTCGTTTTACATTCCCCACTCCATATATATTCCTCATTTCCTTCATACAACCTAGCATCATCATCATCATCCTCCCAAGTATCCATCTCTCTTATACTCTCATCAGACATCCAAACTACTCACTGCCACAACAACTATGGCCGTTCAGGCTCAGTACCCCTCCAACGTCCTCTTCCTCAACAGGTCACCTTTCTCCCTCATTCATCTTCCTTCCCTTATTACCCATACCATCATCTTGTGTTTCTCTATAGGGTCTGATTGGAATTTTGTTTGTACAGAAATTTGCAGGAGCCTAACAAGGCCACCAACTTGTCGATACAGGATCAAACTGGGGAGGTCTGTCTGGACCCAATTCAATCCTCACCCGTGATGCTATTCAACAGCAACAACAACATTGCGAACGTCAACAGCAACAGCAATGTCAGAAATTCGCGGAAGAGAGGAAGAGACACGTCTTCTGGCCTCACAACCGCGCCCGTCGATTCCTTCTCCGCCTTCCCGCCCCAGCAACTGAACATATCTCATATGCCTCTTAATAATCATAATCTGCAACTACATCATCTTCCTCAGAATATGCTCGTATCAACCGGTCTCAAATTGTTCTCAGACCACAATCGGCAACAAATAAATCCTGATCCCAACCCCTACCCGTCCCTCTCCGACCACATCAACCACCAGATGAAACAGCAGCAAGACGAAATCGATCAACTGCTCCTTTTTCAGGTAACAATCTAATCCCTTTCTAGGGTTTCCGGTAATTTTTTTTCATTTTTTTCCTCTGATCATTTGATTTGGAAAATTCAGGGAGAGCAATTGCGGCGAGCATTGGCGGAGAAGCGACAGCGGCAGTACCGGGCACTGCTCACCGCGGCGGAGGAATCTGTGGTGCGTCGAGTGAGGGAGAAACAAGCGGAGGTGGAAAAAGCCGTGCAGCACAACGCCTTGCTAGAGGCGCAAGCGGCGCAGCTATCGATGGAGGCGCAGGTCTGGCAAGCGAAGGCGCGCGCGCAGGAAGCGACAGCGGCGTCTCTGCAGGCGCAGCTCCAGCAAGCGATGATCAACGGCGGGAGAAGAGGCGGAGACGGAGTGGTGGAAGGGCAGGCGGACGACGCCGAGTCGGTGTATATCGATCCTGACCGCGTCGTGGTGGCGGAGGCGGATAGTTTTGGGCCGGTGTGCAAGGGGTGCTGTAGGCGGCCGGCGTCGGTGGTGGTGCTGCCGTGCCGTCATTTGTCCGTCTGCGCTGCGTGCGACGGCGCCGTCGCTGCTTGTCCGTACTGCTTCACCATGAAGACCTCGAGCGTGGAGGTTTTCCTCCCATGAATGGGCCTGGCCCATTTGAAGCTGATCGGTCGGCCCGCTATAAATTCAAATATTATAAATTTGTTTAATAAGAAAACTGAAAATCATACCCTTTTTATTTTCTTTTTTTGACTTTTTTTTTAGTGGTCTTCACCTCTTGGCTTAGCCAGAGGAGGATTTGTGTACATGACCAAATAATTTTTGAAAACTTCACATATAAATTCTTTAATTAGTTTTTTATTTGAAATAATTCTCTCTATTTTAATATTTTATTAGCTGATAAAAAAGATAATTTTGATTTACTTTAACTACATGCATGCTTTAAGAATTATTTGGTGTGTGTTTGGCAGTCCTGCGACATCTTTGAGTGAGATTTGAATAGATTTTGATACCTTTGAGTTAGACATTTATGGATCAGTAATAAAAAAATTTGTTTTTTGAAAAATAAAGTACACGTGGTTATTCTTTATTATTTTTATTTTTATTTTCTTTCCAAAGCGTAACAAAGTGCTACATAGTAATTTTTTTATTAGTTTGTCTGTGGTACGTAAAATATGTCCAGTTAAAAATCACTCTAATTTAAGTTAGGTAAGGGCATCTCCATTGAAGTTTCATGGAAAAGGTTTATGTCAGACGATAAACCTTATCTGGCACGAAGCTTTAATGTGGAAGATGATTTATCCTCTTCTGATATGATACCGTTTCATCTGAATGAAGCGCTTCATTAAACATATACAGCGTTTCAACGTTAAAAACGGTGTATAAAGTATAGACTTTATATGGCGTTTTCACGTTAAAAACGTCGTATATGTTATTCCCCAATACTTTTTACGGCGTTTTAAAGTTATAAACGTCGTATATATTTAGGGTTTTTTAAATGAATTGGGGTGGGCTTATACTGCTTTTTCAGATTATAAACGTCGTATATAGTTAGATTTAAATATTTAAATACTTTATAGTAGTTATAGTTTACAATGGAAAATAACCGTTGAATACCAAAAAAATTACCGTTACAATAAATTAATTAAAATAAAAAATTAATAAAATTTTAATTATGTTTTTTTATTTTTCTTCTCTAAACAAATAATTAAAGTAGTATAAATAAATAATAACATAATGAAATATTTATTATATTGGTAATTTGCTTGGTGTCAAAATGTATAAAAAAAGTAATATGACACGTGGATACATATGCAGATATTTATGAAAGGTTAATTCAATGTGGATGAGAGATTTATGAAAAAAAAAATTATGAAAATGGTGACGTGACATGACATAAATCTTACCTAACATGACACAGATCTACTTTTGAGATTTATTCAATGGGGTGCCCTAATATAAGTGTGTGATTTGGAATCAAGACGTATGACACATGTTACTATGTGGTCGGTTTGGGACATATCGAATCTAAGTACCCCGTACTTAACATTAGTGCCAAATAAGGTAGAAAGCTAAACAAGCATGGAGCACATATACTCGAGAAGAGAGTGTAAATTTGTGACAGCACTGGCAGAGGTGTATTAGTGTGCATTGTTTATTGAATCAACGGTCTAGGGCTGAAACATGAATCAATTTCTTATATATAACTACAAATAAGATCGAGGTTCCTGCGGGACAAAATGATCGACTTGTGACTGAGGTTGTGGTTTGTTTCTGTCTTTCATAGCCTTGTACATGGGCTTTGAAAAGCCAAAACTGAAATAAAGCCACCAGGGGCATCTATTGATATTTTTTTATGAGCTTTATGTTAGAGTATAAATTTTTTCCGACATATTTGTATAAATGTGATTTATGATTTTTTGACACAAAATAGCTTCAAAACACTTTCACATTTAAAATGTGATAGTTTTTATTTATATAAACTAATCGAAATAATTCATCACCATATTTTATTTTGCAATTGAAGTGTCGCATTTGTGCATTTATGATAGATCAGTTATCACACTTTTTACTTTCAATCGTGGTAATTACTCAACCTAAAATAATCAAGTATCTTGATTTTTGGTATATCAATTATCACGTACACTTAAAAGTTAGTAGGCGATAATTTATCTATCAAAAATAATCTTTATTTTTTATGAATTGATTATCACACTTAAAAGTTAAAAAAGTGATCTACCAGAAATTACACTTTTAATTTTTAAACGTGTGCTTTGATACTTAATAATATATATATGTAATATAAACATGTGTTTCCTACATATAAAGTTTGTGTAAAACTCATTTCAATATGAGTGAAAATTTTATGATAATAAAATTTATGAGTATATTGTAGTGACATGACACAAATCACATTGAAATGAGATAAATTTATTTTAAAATTTATCTCAAATGAGATGTCCTTCACTGTACTAATTGATCCATACAATCTCGAATAATGCTGAAAATGCTAAGAAAGATTTATTCCTTAGATTTATTGAAATAGCCAGCCCAGCAGATTGATACTTGTACGCCCCATAACCCAAAGCAAAATAGAGTAAGCAAAAATGTTGAGAGCGGAGCAGGCACACACACATGGTCATGGTCATGGTAGCTTAGCTTGTTGCTGTGCAGTAACAGAGTTAATTACTAGCTTGTTGTTGAGAACTGAGAAGTCAAGGCAAAAATGATGTCAACACACAAGACACAAAATGCGTCCACAAAACACAAGACACAAGACACAAAACGTCATTATTTTTGCTTTGAGTTCTCAGTTTTCACATGATTTTGCGGTTCTCAGTGGAACCCTCTCTCTATATATGTATATATATTGATGAAGATTCGGTTGAGAATCGCAAATCATGTGAGAAGTGAGAACTTAAGACAAAAATGATGTCAACACACAAGACACAATACACAAAACGCATCCACAGAACACAATACACAAAACGTCATTTTTGTCTTGAGTTCTCAGTTCTCACATGACGCCCCTAAATATATATATATATATATATACACCGTCAGTCACAAAACTCAACTAATTAAAGCTGGGTGGGTGGACTGTGTAGTTACAGGTTTATGAAAGAAATAGGTTGATTCATTTAGGTTTTTGATTCATTCAGTCAAGAACCAACCAGACAACATAAGTAATAATGCAGGGGGTTGGAGCAGGAATTGCTTGTAAGACATTGTAGGTAGGAGTAGGACAGCGACGGCCCAATATGGCGGGTGTGGCTACCTAAAATGTTAGTTGCTGTTGTTGATTTTTCCTCGCGGGCTTTAATATGTCTGCCAAATTATTCAAATCACCACAAACATAGATTAGATGGTTGTAGATTGGATCTGTCTGATTTAACGTGGGGTTTCATGTGGTTCGAATTTCTTGCCAAAGACCCACACTGGTGTTTCTCTCATAATCATAATATATCTGCTGCTCCACATTGCGCTTTATGAGTATTTGATGTGGCCGACCACGCTGGCTGGGCCACGATTCTTATCAATTTCTTCAGCCATGTTGATGTATCAGTTAAGGGAAAAATTTTAAAAAAATTCAAACTATCACCGTTTATCTAATTATTATCATAATTATCACGATTTTTAAAAAAATGTGATCAAAAAAATTAAACTGATTTTCTAAAATAAAATTCATCATTACATTCCAAAACTAATATTATTATAAGATTTAGATTTGTGTGTGAAAATTACGTCGTTTGGTTATCAAAAATCGTCGTTTTATTTATGTGAGCTAAACAGTATAATTTATTTCGATAACCAAATGATGTAATTTTTGCAAACAAATCTAAGTCTTGAAATAATATTACTTTAAGAATATAATGGTTAATTTTATTTTAGAAAATCAGTCTAATTTTTTTTCATCCCACCTTTTTTGAAAATCGTGATAGTTCTGAAAGCAATTAGGTAAGTGGTGTTAATTTAAGACGACTTTTGAGTTTTAGCCCTATCAGTTATGCTAGTTGAGGTGTGTTGTTTAACTGTCAATGGAGAGATCAACTATACTATAAATGAATCGCAACTTTAAGCTTGTAGAGCTCATTATCTTTTGCTTGGACCTAATTAACTGAAACGGAACACTCTCTCGCTTGGGCTTAGCTAAACCGACATTGTAATGTTGTAAGGATAAGGTAAAATTTGTTCTGATGCCATGAAAATTAGTTAGATTATACTCAAAATAAATTGTCGATAAATAGAAAAACCAACTATTTATGAGGCATAATTTTAAATTTGGAAATGAGAGATGTAAAAGTAATGTCACTTATAATATTCAACATGGCTAAACCTAACCCACACCAAAAGCGAGCAACCAGTAAAGATGAAGCAGGAGCTAGAATGAATATCATGCATAAAAGGATAAGTCAACAGGACAATTTATCTGGTACTAAAAAAATAAACATGAAAACAAACGTTCTACAAGTTTCTACTTTCTTTGTTTTTAGGCAGACAAAGCCCTTTCCATTAAAACTACGACTTCTCCCTTTGTAGCATGATGTTTAATTATATAAGGAGATGAACGTACACAGCTTCTTCCTCACGGTCACGAGTGGTGGTGGTCGAATAGTCAGGTGGTAATCTGTCATTTTTGTGATTTTCAATTTAAATTTTATTGGTGGTTAGGTGTGTGAGTATTTTTTTTTTAAATAAAAAATCTTCCTCACCTCCGCTAGCCGACCCAGTAACACCAATTCGAGTCGGTTCATGTATACTATTGATCTTTATTGTAGTCTGGCTTACCCAATATGTGTATGTATATGAAAGAAACTTAATAGAAGATACACAAATCAAATCATGGAATGCATGCATTGTTTGTCTTAGAAATCATTTGTCCTCTATTATGTGCATAAGATTGCTATGAACTCTTCCCAAGATAATAGAATTTCAGATTTAATGTCACACACCTCAACATGAATCTCTATAAAACTTTCTTCAGTAGTTCGGAATTGATAAGATTGGAGAAGTTGTAACTCATTTAAAGTAAAGGAAGAAACATCGTGGAACTGAACAGTCTCCACGTGAAAAGAAATTATCCACTCAATTTGTCAACATGATAGAAAAATGAATCATATTTATCTTTTATTTTATACTGACTTAATGAGCTATTAAGATAAATACATGGCTCTTTATTTAGACCGAAACAAAAAACGTTAAAAGAAATTAAACCGAAGAAGCTTGGCTTCTTTGTAGAATCACCTGCTCTTACAAGTTTAATGCCCATAAACCAAACAAAAAAAATTAAAGAGAAATGATCAGGTTCACTTTTATCTAATCAATTTTATCTAAGGATTTCAATCATAATTTGGCTCATATCCATCATTGATAAAATTATATTAACCATATTTAGTTCAATATTCAACTACTGAAATTAAATCAAATTATATAGTTCAATTTAAATGAGCCAAATTCCAACATTCCCTCACAAATCTTAGATAAAGATCGTGTACATTTCTAAGTAACTTGCTTTTTAGTAATGGTGCCTTTCGGTCTAAACCACACCTAGTTATTCAACTCATCCCCACGAGAAACAAATGAAATATTTCATCTTGAATCTGAAGCCTTGTTGTGTGAAGGATTTACTGATAATAATAAGTTACAAGCTATAAAAGTAATTTATATGGCAGACACGTTATGACCATGTGCTCCGATCATGTATCATAAATTTTTCAAGGAGGAATCATCTTCTTTCTTTATGACCTCTTAGCATCATCCACTAGTTAAGCTTCTCAAGAGATGCATTTCTCACATCTCGTCAATTTTGACTTTGATCTCATTCAGAGTCTTTGGCTCTTACTTTATCTACAGCTTACAATACTGGTTTACTTTTTGAAGATAGACTCAAATACTTAATGTATTATTCTATTTCAGTGTATCAATCACGCAAACAATTTCTTTATACCACATCGAACCAACTTTCAGGAATCCCCACTTTGTTGATTGGGATGAACTAAAAGTGCCTCCTAGCGGATCCGCCGCCTATCTCCAGTAATGAGTTATAAACTAGTGTGCACTCTAGTATAATACTCAATGACTTTTTGTCACATGGTCTTTAGCTACCATAAAGTCAACGATAATAACCCGCACAAAGATCAACCCTCGATTGAACTGATTTCATTCTGAATCGATTATGCCTCGTGTTGATACTATGAGTTTTCAGGATTGTGCTCTGATCATCACAATGTATGAAAATGTTGGAGCAAGCTAATTGATTTTTGGGATTTCAAACAAATGTCCATACGGTCCTTTAGCTTCCATTTCAATAATATCCAATATACACTGCTCACCTTCAAAAAATAGAACGAATTAGCAAAGTTTGCATGTAAAACTTTCATGTCAGCACAATAGTTGTAATGGTAAACACATACTCATTATCGTTTTTGCTGCTGAATTTTTTAGCTATCCGACTTGGATCACTATGTCCCAATATGCAGTTCATTATCCATTGAATTCTTCCATAGGAAGAACCCTATCAAGAATCTTTTAGCATTTAGTCAATGCAAGATGAAAAGGTTATAAGATTGTCCTTTGTAGATTTTGGGTGATATATAATATAGTCATTGACAATAATTTGAAAATTCTACATCCCAAGAATCTTCTAATTAACTCATCTAATTGTCTTTCAAGCAAATCAGATATGTTTGGACAACCTCGATATTTGTCATCCTTTCCACAAGTTAAACAATAGAATTATCCATGGGGATAAAATCAAGACTAGATTCATCTTGAGAGAATCTCACACTCAGAGAATGTCTATACAACTAATTGGACAACCCCTATTTTTTACATCCTTTTCATAAGTTCAGAAATGAAACTATTCGTGAGAATGGTATCAAGTCTCGAGTTATCCTAAGATAATCTCATTTTTCAAGGTGTACACATTCTCAAAGAATGTGGAGTCACGATGCTCAATAATAGTATTCACACTCATGCTATAAATTCCTCACTTAATCAACAAAAATCTCATAACATAGTATGTGTCCACTTACCCTTAGTTACATATTCGGTTATTAATTTTCTTTAATTTATCTAATATTTGCTTATCAGAAAACGAGAATGAAATACTTGAACAACTTTAATTTAACCGCATCCTATGAAGTTTATAATTAATAATACATGAAAAATATTCTTTGAAGGAAATGCATGAATCACGCTTTAAGATGTATATACGAAATGAATAAATCATATAAAATGTGACTTACGACTTATATCAACTCATACGATCAAATTTCCATATTTAACAGTAGCATACAATTTAACCATTCAAACAAATTGAATCTCCATCAGAATTACTCAACTACTACTATGCCAACTTTACTGTAGCAAATCAAATGAATTGAAAAACTCAATTTCCTTTCCCAGCCCATGAGAAATTTCAAAACTGCTTTATGTCCTTTTCATAAAATTGATGGTTTCAACTTTCAATTAATGTATCAAATATTTTCCGGTGTTTCAACTGAAAATTTGGAAAAAAAAAATATCAGACGAGAGAAAGGGTTCAACTGAACTAAACAGTTATAAAGTGAATCAAACTCTGGTACATTGAAATTGCACCACATCTTATTTCATTGCATCAATATGCTTTAATAGCTGAAATAATATAATTAAATCTAAACCCATACGATTTTGATAACAAAAATTAAATCACAAATAAATTATAAGATGATTAATTGGTTCTGGTTCAGTTAGCAGCGGACTGAACGAGTTCTTCATCTCAGTTCAAAACCGAGACCAAACTCATCATGACACACAACTCTTCTTATAGTGAAACCAAATTTATCCCCAATTTCAACACATATAAATTAATATCATATATAAAGCATACCAATTTAATATAACAAATTAACAAATTGAACAAGGTAGATTGGTTCGGTTCAATTCCATTTAGTTTAATTAATAAACCAAACATGCGCTTGACAAAGCCAAACCTGAACCAAATCTTGCTCAATTTATTAACCTAATCCAGCTCAAATCCCACTGAACTTGTCTCTGTTGAGCCAAAACATGTCATGAAGCTATAATATATATATATATATAAATTCTATCATGCGTATAGGTGTAGAGCATTCATGAAGACTTTCCTCCGGCAAAAAATTATAAGCCCAATCATATCATTGGACCTACAGCCAAAATTGACATTAGGCTCCTCAAAGCAGGTGCTTTCAAATAATATTAAGCTATAAGCATTAGGTATTCTTCTTGAAATTAAGAGATGAAGGAGAGGAAATGGGAGTAAAAGAAAGCATAAAATTGTTAGGAGTTATTAATAATCTCGTCACTCAACTAAATGTGTGTATGGAATTTGATGATTTTTTGACGAAGAAATAATACTAATTTATTTCTTTACGTTATAAAGCCGTTACGAAAATACACTGAAAATACTTGAGAGATAAAATCTCGGAAGAAAAGGAAATACAAAGGAAGAGGAGGTGTTAAGGGATAATTTCCTTGTTACATTCGTCCTCCTTTTATAGTCGAGGAGCAACACGACGTGACAAATGCCTTAAATGTATTTCGTGTTATAGTAGAGTTGTGTGTGGCAGGGGAAGACGTGTGGTAGAGGTGAAACAGACAACGCAGTGGATGGAGGAAATCATAATTGCGTTGAAATTCTTTTGCTGCAGGTCCCACCAGTGTTCTTCCTTTTCTAGTATCACTCTTAAACACTCGTCCTTCATACAACATCTAGTAACTCTAAGCATTTGTAGAAATATTTCAAACTTATCACTCGAGAATCTCTTTGCAAAGATATCCGCTACTTGTTTTTCAGTTCTACAGAACTCTGATTCAATAAACACCATCTTTCACCAACTTTCGAATATAGTGATACCTGATTCCAATATGCTTGCTCCTGCCATGAAATGTTAGATTATTAGCTAATGCAATAGCCGACTTATTATCATACATGATAAACATGGGCTCCTTCTGCTTGTGTTTCAGGTCTTCCAATATTCGTTGAAGCTAAACTGCTCGACAAGCTGCGGTAGTTACAATAATGTACTCCGCTTTAGCTGTAGAAAGAGCAACAACCTGTTGCTTCTTCGAAGACCATGAAATCACTCCATCTCCAAGATAGATAGCATAGCCTGATGTGCTCTTTCAAATTTCCACATCATCAGTCCAATCACTGTCTGAATAGCCTGTCAGACAAAAAATATTTGTTGAGAATATAGAATTCCGTAATCTCAAATTCCACTGATATACCAGAGTATGCGCTTTGCTGCTAGCAGGTATGACGGTTGAGATTGCTCCATGAACTGGCTGATGATTCTCACTCCATACACTTTTTCCAGCCTAGTTGAAGTCAAGTAACAAAGACTTCCAACTATGCTCTTATAGTAGGTGGAGTTTACCAGCTCGCCCCGTTCCATCCTTCTTCATCTCAAGTCTCTCAGCAACTAGAGTACGCACTGGCTGCATTGCCTCAACTTTGAACTTCTTTAAAATATCTCCAGCATACTTCTTCTGAGAAATGAAGACTCCATAATCAGTTAGTTCAACCTCGATGCCTAAGAAGTAGGACATCAATCCCATATTAGTCATCTTAAATTGACGAGTCATCGCCTCCTTGAACTCGGTGAACATCGCCTTTGAACAACCGGTGAATATCAAATCATCCACAAACAAGCATACTATCAGTATTTCATCTTCTGCACCTATCTTGATGTACAATGTGTGCTCAAAAGGCACTTATGAAAACCATTCTCCAGCATATACGTAACAATCCTCGCTTACCATGCTTGTGAGGCTTGCTTTAGTCCGTATACTGTTTTCTTCAGTCTGTAGACATTGCTCTCTTGCCCTTTCTGAACATACCCTGGTGACCTCTTCTTCCATAATTCCATTAAGGAATGCTGACTATACATCCATCTAGTGTAGCCTCCACTTGTTCTAGGCTGCAAGTGCTATAATCATTTGAATGGTATCCATTCTAGCAACTGGTGCAAATACCTCAAACACACAATTCCAGGCTTCTATCTGTAGCCTTGCATCACTAATCTTGCCTTCAGACGATCAACTTAACCATCGGAGTTGTACTTTATCTTGTACACCCATCTCACACCAATTGCCATTTTCTCAGCTGGCAAAGGCACCAACTCCCACATGACATTCTTCTTTATGGATCCAATCTCTGCATCGATGACCTGAATCTATTCTTTATCTTTTGCTGCGTTCTTGAATGTTACAGAATCACAATCTGCAAACAGACAAAAGTTAACCATAGTTTCATCAGAACTATCTTCCTCATCATCTCTAGTGATTTCATAGTCTCTCAAAGGGACTGGTGGAACTCTGGTTCGGCCTGGACGTCATAGGGATTCTAGATCAGTTGGCCGATCAGGTGATTCAACTAGTGTATGTGTGTTTTCCACTGGCTCCTCCTTAATGAAGATACTAGCAGGCTGTCTAGCATTCTTCTGTGACCAATCCCAAGTCTTATCTTTAGCGAACTGGACATCTTGGCTAATAATTAAATCTTTAGTGGTCGGATCATACAGCTTGTACCCATTCGTGTCAGCACTGTATCCAATGAAGATACATATTTTGCTCTTCTCATCAAGCTTCCTCCGTTGTTGTTTTGGAACATGAGGATATGCCACACACCCAAATACGCGCAGGTAGGAAACATATGGCTTTTCACCGCTCCATGCCTCATATGGTGTCTTTCCATGGATCGCCTTTATTTGACACCAATTCAATAAGAACACCGCATAAGCTATAGTTTCAGGCCAAAATGGTTTTGGTAGCTTTTTGGCCTTCAACATGTTTCTGGCCATCTCAAAATTGTTCAATTCTTTTTCTCAATTATGATATTTTTTTGAGGTGTGTAACTGGCGGTCAACTGTCTCAGTTTTACAATAGTCCGAGAACTTATTAGAAGTGAATTATCATCCTCAATCTTATCTTAGCGTCTTCAGAACATAGCCACTTTGTTTTTCCACAAAGGTCCTAAACTCTTTGAATTTCTGAAAAGCCTTCGACTTTCTTTAAAAAAATAGACCTAAATGTTTCTTGAAAAATCATCATCTAGGCCATCATTTACTGCTTTTCTCCAAGTGACTCTACCTCTACTGGTCCACAGAGTCTGTATGAACCAACTCTAATGGATGGTTTGCTCGTCTCGCCTTTTCAATTACAAATGACTGTCTATGTTGCTTTCTAAGCAAGCACGCCTCACATGGCTGACTAGGTACTTCAATGGACTGCAATCTTAGAGCCATTTTCTTCGAAGATAATAATTTTAACCCTTGAAAATTTAGGTGGCCAAATCTCATGTGTCACAGCCAACTGCTGTCTTTCACCTTAACTTGAAAGTTCATCTCAGCTTCATTTTGAAGAATCCAGGGGAACATCCGGTTCTTCATCATTTGGACTATGGCAATCATCCTCAGAGTTTTGTCTTCAATGGTACAAACTCCATCTCGAATAGAGATAGTATGACCTTTCTCTAATAATTGTCCCAAACTCAGTAGTCTCCAACACAAGTCCGGTACATAATATACATCAATGATAGTTATAAATGTACCATCATTCGTCTGGATCCGGATATCACCTTCCCCTTGATTTGGATCTTTGATTTGTTTCCGAAGCTGACTTCATTATGAGAAGATCCATTTAATCGGGAGAAAAGCCATTTATCCGACTCATGTGGTTGCTGCATCCCAAGTTAAGATACCACATATCCGAATAGTTTCCACAACCTTCAGTGATTTTGCATACTAGCGTCGTATTTTGGTGCACTTCGGTGGCGCACATCTGTTCCACTCGTTCATTCTCTAATTTTTCTCGATATTCGAATTTGTAGTGTCCGAACTGTTGACACCGATAGCATCTGATTCTGCACTTGTCGCGTCCTCCAGTATGACCTCCGCGAGCTCTCTGAGAATTACTTCCGTTGCCCTGATCTCATCCCATGTTGTGATTTTGGCCTCTACCTCGGCCTTGTCCATGACCTCGACCTCCAGAGCTTCCAATTTCGATCTAGCTTTGCAATGCTTGCTATTGGCTTGATTCGCTAGCTTTTATATTCATATGTTGCTCATGTGAACACAACGAACTAATTAGCATTGCATCAAGGAGTAGTAATGTGACTTGATTTGAGGTTCTTCTCTTTCAACTTTTGTCTTGTGGTATGTATTGAAGTAGTCCGTCACACGACCCCAAAAGCTTTCTCTGGTTTGAGCATTTCCAATTACAGATTCATTGCTTACGGTTAGCCATGAGCTAATTAGCATCTCCTCCTCCTCAGTACTCCACTTGACAGAACGACTATTTTTTTCTTGTGTAACAGTGGGTGGAATCTCATTTTCAACCACTATTACGTATTCTTGATCTTCTTCAATTGGTCGGTTAGGATGTGGAGCCATTCAAGGACGCGTCATAATATTTTGTCCATTTCTGGCATAGTAACCTGGACTAAATGAAAGAGAAGAATTAGAAAAAAAAAGATATGAAAATGGTGGATGTGTAGAAGAATTCGTAAAATGAATATCTTGAGGAAGTAGATGCAAATTCGTTGTGAGTAGGATGAATTTGAGAATTTTGTGAATTGAAATTGGTTAGAGGTGGTGAATTTCTAAAATTTGGAGAATTCATAAAATTCATGAATCCTCCACGAAATGAATTATGACTCATTTGAAAAATAATCGAGCTTGAGAAAATTTGTATGTGTGCGAGAGCTTGAGAAATTTTGAATATTGAAAGATTGAGAAAGAATGAAAGTGAAGTATGTGAACTAATTAAGTATTTATTGTTGGAAAATAAAATTTTATTATTTTTTATTTTAATTAACTTATTGTTACGATAATTTTTTGGGATAAAACCCAAAAGGGGCCCTGAACTACCACCGCTTACCCAATTGCGGTCAGAACTACCACGATTTCCAAAAAGGGTGCGATGAAAAAAAAATTAAACTGATTTTCTAAAATAAAATTTACCATTACATTACTAACCTAATATTATTACAAGACTTAGATTTGTGTGCAAAAATTACATCGTTTGGTTATCAAAATAAATTATACCATTTTGCGCACATAAAGAAAACGACGTCTTTTGATAACCAAATGACGTAATTTTCGCACACAAATTTAAGTCTTATAATAATATTAGGTTTGTATTGTAATGGTAAATTTTAATTCAAAAAATCAGTTCAATTTTTTTTCATTGCACCCTTTTTGGAAATCATAGTAGTTCTGACCGCAATTGGGTAAGCGGTGATAGTTCAGGGCCCCTTTTGGGTTTTTCCCCTAATTTTTTTGGTATGTTGAATTTCAACGATTATTTTCTAACGTAAATTATAACAGTTATAAAGTATTTAAATATTTAAATCTAGTTATATACGGCGTTATAATCTGAAAACGCCGTATAAGTCCGACCCAATTCATTTAAAAAATCCTAAATACATATACGGCGTTTATAACTTTGAACGCCGTAAAAAGTATTGCGAAATAACAAATACGACGTTTTTAACGTAAAAACGCAGTATAAAGTATCTACATTATACGGCGTTTTTGACGTGGAAACGCCGTATATGTTCCATGAAGCGCTTCATGCAGATGAAGCGATATTATGTCAGAAGAGGATAAACCGTCTTCCACATTGAAACTTTATGTCAGATAAAATTCATCGTCCGACATAAACCACTTCTATGAAGCTTGGATAGGGGATGCCTAATAAAAATCTACTTTTTAAATAACTTAATGCGGACGTCTCGACTCACTATGTACCCAAAGTCCCCATCACAGACGTAATCGTTATCATCTATGTCTGATCATATCTTACCCCTTGATAATGCCCCGATGAGCCCTTAGATTCATCTGCGGATGATTGCATTTAACAACTAGTGGTATAGCCTACACTCTCAATCATTCATTTTTCACCAGCTCCTAAATCATAGCAGAATCTCTGAATTTTATAGGCATGTAAACTTAATTATTAAGAAATCGATAATTTATTATTGTGTCAAATGATCGTGATTAATGACAAATCAAATTATTTAAGAAATTAACGTATAGACATGTGTATAATAGCACCTTGCCCTGAAATCATGCATTCGGACTGCTGAAAGCTACACTTATTATAACTATTCGAGCAAATTATTTAAATAATTACATTAATTAATTGCCCTAGATTACTAAATCTACAATTAGATGCATTTGTCTCCCTACGATGCTCTCCCTAATTTACATTTAATATTTTCCAGATCTTCTGGAAATGATTTAGAATCTCTGATTATATTAATTAATTTTTCTCTCAAAAATCAAATAAACCACAACGCGTGATAAAAAAACTAGCCGTTGTTTTTTGAAACGCTGGCGTTTCAAAAAAAAATATCGCACCTTCCGACTCGTGACACCGAAACAACACGTGTCACGACGCCACGCATCATCAACGACAGCGATCAACTTTGAAAGTGAAATCAAGAGATATAAGCCACGAATTCGGGCAGATACTGTGCTGCCCGGGTCAGTCATATGAGGGTTTGTAGGGAACCATCACATCGAAGTATGTGCAATTTGAAATTAGATAGAAACTGTGGTCTGATTTTATTTAATCTGGGAAGTTACGAGGGCATGGGGTTGGTGGGGCCCGCCACCTCATAATGGGGCCATGCTATGCGTGAGCAGTTGGGAAAAAAGAAAGGCAGAAAGCGACAAGTAAAGCTAAAACGGCACCGTCTATGGAGAGAAAAAGATTCCAGTTTTTTTAAGAAGAACCTGTGGTTTATGATTCTGTGTGTTTTGATGTTGACTTGCATTTTTAGAGCGTTGAGTGTAGCCTCCCAATTCAAAATTTAATAAATTTAATTAATACTTATCTCCTGCCAAATAATTTATTATCATTCAAAATCATTTGTTTTTAGAAATAAACTATCAATGTTATACTGGTATGTGTAATATTAATTATTAATTATATAAGAGAAAAATATTAAAAGGGACTTTAAAATATTATCATTTTTTCATTGATAATTCGAACTAATCCAAATATTGTTATTCTGTTATCAAAGCTCAACGTTGCGCATCAGTATTGATTGAAGTTCAAATCGGGAGTTTTTTTTAGTATTTTTCTAATTATTATTACATTTATCTAATAAGTAACATGATATAGATACGTTTTAATATTTAAAATAACTATTTATTATTTGGCTACTTCAAATCATTATTTATCAAAAAATTCGTTTCATTTTATTAAATGGAGCGCAACAACCAAATTGACCGGGCGTCCCAAGTTTTACTTTGTTGACTTTTTCTCCAAGTTTCGTGAAGATTGTTTCTTTCGCAAGTAACCAAATTAATGTTGTCACCTAATTTCAAAAGAGATGGTCTACTTCAACGAATTATTATTGGGCGGAGTTGGGAGGGCGTTGACCTTCGCTGCCCATTAACATTATTGTTCAGTAGCCGGAGCGATGCGTCGCTAAGTCTTCGGATTCCAAATTAAATTCCATTGACTTAGCCGGTCCGACCACGAGCCGAAAGGTTGCATTCAATTTGGGATTCACTGTGCTCATTTCGTAGGTGTATGTTTAGTTTCACTATGTATTGTCTCAAGCCTCAAACTTGTTAGTCTAGTTTGGATTTTCTTACAAGCTACATAAGAATGAGCATTGTTGTGGCTAATACAATTAGTGGTGTAATGATTCGGTTCGGTTGTTTTTTGAATAAAAAAATCAAATCAAACAGTTGGTAATCAGGTATTAAATTAAACCGAATCAAACCATATGATTCGATTCGGTTTGGTTAATTTTTGATGAACTTTATTACTAATTTAACTACTAAATACGAGAATTTTCATATAAAATCATAATTTTATTTTATTTGGATCGGTTTGGTTTAAAATTTTTAAAAACCGAACCAAACTATTAGTTATCGGTTTTTTCAAATTTTGAAACCGTAACCGAACCAATAACATTTCAAACCGAACCGAACCGATCGGCTCGGCTTGATTCGATTCATTGGCTTATCGATTTTTATTTACACTCCTAAATCTTTTAAACGAATACTAGACTCATGCATTAAAAATACATCGTTCTGTTATTAAATTAAACAATATTGTTTTCGTACATAAATAAAACCTCATATTTTCAAACTCAACACAATCCCTAATGAATTTAATAAAATAAATTATATTTAATGAATCAAAATTAATTAGTCATAAATGTCTTCCAAAATTGCTCAAAATTTTTCTTGCATTTTTTTAACAGTGAAGTTCGGACAATATTTGAAAACTTGACGTTTTATAGGACTCAAAGAGTCGGTTTATTAATCACAAATACAAATGAAACTATTAAGGTAAATTTTATATTTTTAAAGTGTAAATATTTGATTTATGAATTTAGAGAGCGAAATTGGTCTGATGGTAAAAAGGATGGGGTAATTCTTTCTAGTTCTTTGTTGATTGGATGAGTGCGTTAAAATTTTATCTTAATAAAAAAATTTAAAAAAAATTGGAAAGACAAATTTTTATATTCAAAACTATTAAAATTATATTTGAGATTTAGTATATCAATACAAATTCATACTTGAAATGTTAAATTAAAAAATTAAATGGAGTCATATAACCCAACTTATTCCTATGTACTACATCAGCCACTCTTACTAATATACATAAAACCATCTTTGAAGTGAAACACCTTATTCACGAAGCTCTTAGCGACGGCTTTAATCCCGTCGCAAAATTGTGAATGAATCAACGAATTATTCAATTACATCACCAAGCTGAAAATTATGAATAAAAATTTGCTAGTGGGAAAAGCTGGTCCGATGCTTTGATATCGACGCGCAACAAAAAACGAGACTGATTCATTTCATTCCTTCTCCGCTCCAGAATACTAATATCGAAACAAGGGCTTTTTCGTAATTTGTCACACGTAACGTCATCGATGACTATGACGTCAGATACTGGAACGTTCGAAATACCTTTTCTGCCCCTCCAATCGTTCCAAATTTGCAATTCCTCCTCAACACAGCAACGGATGGTAGGGTGATAATAAACTGAATTTCGATGGGTAGTTACGTCTTTCAGCAACCAAATTCTGCCTATAAACTGCAAAAGGTTTATATACAGCTCCCATTAAGTTTCTTGTAGATCTGTGTTTCATCTCACTCCTCAAACTGCCGGAATTCTCACCGGACATTTCACCCCCGGCGAGCCTCCATGGCGTCAATTCCGAGGAGTAGTAGCTGCTTCATCGACGATGATGACGACGATGATTACCTGCCTGGAACTCCTCGGGCCAGGCGCATCAACGAGCGTCCCAGACTGAATGGATCTTATCACTGCGACCGGACAGTGAGCCTGAGGAGCATCTCGTCGTCCGGATACGCTTCCTCGCCCAGGACTGCGAGGCTGTACGACGCCAGATTCGGCGACCGCCAGTCTCATTTCCTCGATTCGTGCCACCTCTGCAGGAAGTCGCTCGCCCGTGATAAAGATATCTTCATGTACAGGTTCGTCGTCTCAGCCTCGATTTGTTTGTTGTTCATTCCATGGATTCATGTCTGATGGGAGGTTGGGATTAAATTTGTGCAGAGGAGATACTCCGTTTTGCAGCGAGGAGTGCCGGCAGGAGCAGATCGATATGGACGAGGCGAAGGAGAAGCATCGGAACCTGTCGTCGTCTATGAGAGCCGGACTGTCGAAGAATTCAAATCCTAACAAATCGGAGAGCTACTCGTTGCGTACGGGGACGATCGCGGCCGCTTGATGACAGAGCCGTGCGTACGGATGGGATGGGATCTGATCTGATCAGGGAGAAAGAGAGATGAGCCATATTTTTGGTTGTAGTTTTCTTGTCATAATTATTAAGAAAGCTATGTTTATGGCTGTAACATATGAAACCCTAATTATGAATAGTCGATGTATGGAGAAAAGATGTTGAATCCATCCTCTCAACTCAACTCAACTCGTTCTCAGGAAAAAAAATCCAAAGAGATGAGTTTCTCGGACAAGTTTTTTTTCCAGTTTCTTATACAACAAGAATTGTAATGAATTGGAGTCACGGTGTGATTCGGTTGAAATGATCTGGTGGCCCTGCCATTTTTGATTTCGGAATCTGGACTAAAACATAGTTTTGTCTTCCATCAGATCAAACCCTGTAACAAATACGGAAGAACCAGAGAAGGAGGCCGTCTAATCGGGTGTGCAAGTAGATCGTTCGCAAGAACCAGAGAAGAAGGCCGTCTATCGTTCGCACAGGGCTACATTTTAAGATGAAAATTTTCTTAGCAAATAAAAGTCTCAAATTCTTGTAAAAATATTCACATAGTTATATGTAATAGCCTCATTTATAGATAAAAAAGCTTTATTTTTTATATAATGTAATTTTACAAGATCAAATCTCAATTCATCAAAATAAAATTCAAGGGTGTATTTGGTTTAGGGAAAGTTTGATGGAAAGAAAAATTGGATGGAAATCAAATCCTTCGGGAATTCATTTTATTTTTCATTCTTTGTTTAACATGAAAAGTTTAAAAAAAAATGTAATTTCTTATTGTTATTAATTAAAAAATTTCATAAAATTTTTCATCACAACTTTTTTTAAATGAAAATTTTCATTTAAACTAAATAAAAAATTTCTTTAACTTTCCACCTACTATTCATTTTCATGAAACTTTCCCTAAACCAAACAATGACTAAGAGTAACTTCATTACAGTTGAGACAGCCCAGCGAGAAGATGATGCTTTAACTCAAACGAAGTTTCAGGTCAAAACCCGTAAACCAGAGTTGATGATGTCATTTGCTCAGAATAGGGGAGAGGAGCAATGGGTTAAACCAAACCAAACAAATTTAAAAAAAAAAAAGACTGAAAACTATATTTTGGTTATCTAAAAAAATCAGTTAATTCGATTTTTAATAAAATGTTTAAATAATTGAATTTAATTGATTTAAATAGATTCACTTAATAAAATCATTATATTTATATATACTTTTTATGAGGATATAATCTGTGGTGGTACAAGCTAGATATATACAGCAAATATGATATTTTGGATCTGTATTCTTTACAGCAAAGTCAAATTAATATTAGGTGGTATTTTTTTTTCAAATAAGACAGTTTTCAATTTTAAAAATTACAATACAAAAGACATGACAAATGATTGTTTAAAATTAAAACGACGTTGTTTAATAATGACCGAAAATTGCTTGACAAACTTGGATCAAAATTCTTTTGGATTTTTATCATGTGAAGCAAAGTAATATTACAATCATGCTATACTAAGTGACATTTATTTAAAATATCTGTGAATTAATTCAAACTAAGACAGTTTTCAATTTTAAAATCAACTATACAGATGACATATAACAAATGGTTGTCTAAAACTAAAGCGACACTATTTTATATTGAATACAAATTGTTTGGAAGACTTAGATTAGAATCCTAATTTGTATGGTGACTTATGGTTTTTAGTATTTTATTTATATGATTTTTTGGTTTTATGTTTTAGTGTTATTAGGATTTTAATATTTTAAGTTTTAAGGATTTTTAAAAATGACTTCATTTTTTAAGTTTTTGAAATATTCAAAAATTAATAATTGAAAATCTTAAAACAAAAAATAATACAATCCTTACACATTATTTCAGATACCTAAATTATGACATGGTATATCTGTCTAATAAAAATATTATTTTTAATTTAATAAATTAATTTTTTGATTAATTCGGTAGACTATATTCATAAATATCCATTTTGATAACCGAACCGAATTAAACATTTTCTTAATTGAATGAACTTGTTAACCCGTTGATTTATATCAATTAAACTTTTTAAATTTGATGAATTAGTTTTTACCGAATGCCTTGTTATTTTTAACTTGTTCCTTAACAAAATTTATTTGTTCATTTTTACTTGCCATTTAATAATTTTAATGAGTATTCAATATCTACAATTATCTTAAAAAATCAAACTATAATTACTGTATTTTCTTAATCCATACAAATTCAATCTACACCAATAATAACTCAATTTATTTCATATTATACGAAATTTGAAAAATACATATTAAATATTTACTTAATAAATTTAATTAAAAATTTGCTACATCAATGAATATTGAATGGTCATCTTTGCGAAAGTATGTTCACCTTCAAAGAAAGAAAATATTTACCGAGAGTCTCCCTGATCGAATGAAGTGACGATGACCAACAGTTCAACGGACTCACTGTCTCAACTATCTCCTCATCTCTTACCCCACGGAACTGCATCTTGCTCACTGTAAATGATGAAAGGAGAAGTCAATGTGAACCATTCCTGTTTACGTGAGGGTGGGGCTGGGCGATCGCCTTCTTCAGCCTCTCCGCCACCTCACTCATGGCGGGTCGTTCTTTTGCAGTTTTATGCAAGCAGCTATCAGCTATCTTGGCAACTTCTCTTGCTGCGGCGAGGGAGTACTGGTCTCCGAGGCGAGGGTCAATTATAAGGATGAACTTTTTACTGTCAGCAGGGTACTGCTGGACCCATTCCAATAGCTTCTGCTGGGAGGCGGGGAGTTTTCTCTCTATCGTCCGCCTTCCTGTCAGTGCCTCGTACAAAACTACCCCAAAACTGTACAAGTCGCTCATGGCTGTGAGATGACCAGTTTCTACATACTCCGGAGCAGCATATCCGGGCGTCCCCGCAACCTGGTGGATAGAAATACGAAGTTAAAAAAATATATAAATGTTCAGTTGTGAAAGGTGTAGGAAGAAACAAACGAAACCGGCATGGGTGTGTTCCGGTGGTAAAGAGAGTGAGGGGGTGAATCCTGACAATTCTCACGATCAGAGTTCGAAATTTCTACTGGTCGGATGTGTGCATTGTAAATTACATTACTAGGTATGACTAGCTTCTTACCCTGGTGGAAACATGAGTGTTGTGGCCTGAAGGTCCTTCTCTAGCAAGCCCAAAATCTGAAAGTTTTGGCTTGAAATTGTTGTCCAAGAGCACATTGGAGGTTTTGATGTCTCTATATATAACCTGTTCGGGGAGGAGATGATTTAGAATCAAATGTGTTTAAACAAGCGAACCGATAAAAAAATCTAGAAATGTGAGTGCCAAATACATGGAACTATTCAAACAAAAAGAAAAACAAACAATTAACCATAGCAACTTGTGAGAATGAACGGCCAACCCTGGCCGATAACCTGAAAGTGAAAGCTATGGTGCATGAATTTGGGGACGTATTTTACTCATAAAAACTAATTATTTGGGATTTTTTCATAACAACTAAAAATTACAAACTTTTAAAGAATTTATTAACCTGTGTCATATCCATTTCGTAATAATTCTAAAATTCACTTTTAGCGTATCCGTACTCATTTACGTTCCCACCCCATATTTGTGCAACATAGCCTGTCAGCATTTCGAACTCCTGCAACAGATGTAATTGCAGACAGAAGCTGACACTTAAATGTTCAGTTGATACATCATAAGCCCTTCAATTTCTATATTATCCATTCAAGGGTCTGGCGAGTGGGCATGATAATCAATAAGACAGTCAACTCCAACTCCTACCTGAATCTCCATCCCTTCATGCAGGTATGCTAATCCTTGGGCAACACCGAGTACGATTTCCAATCTAGTCTTCCAAGGCAATGGTGGCAAAGCCTTGTTGAAAAGATGGTCTTCCAAGCTCTTGTTAGGCATATATTCATACACCAGCAGCAGTTGGATGCCCCTTTCTCCTTCTGCATATGAATATCCTAACAGCTTTACGAGATTTGGGTGGTCGACGATGCCAAGAAAATGCACTTCTGCCAGCCATTCCTTATGACCCTATAACACCAAACAAGCAACATCATATAAGCAACACATAAATGAATAATACTAACACTTTGTGCTTTTCCCTTAAATTAAACTACCAGTCAAAGGTCAGCTCTTAGACATTGAAGGAAGGAAGTAAGCAGAATAATGGAATGGAGCAGTACCTGCGAGCTGTTCATGTTAAGCTTCTTGATGGCCACAGGGAAGGGCTCACCCACACCGTCAGCAGGCCTAATAAAACCCTTGTAGACGCTCCCGAACCCGCCTTCTCCGAGCTTCAATCTTTTGTCAAATCTGTCGGTTGCCTCTTTCAACTCAGAATATGCAAACACTCTCAGTTTATGCTCCTTCTCCTGAAACATCTCTGGCAGACTTCTGGTGGATGGTGCTGAACCTGATGACCTCACCGCCCTTTTTGGAGCAGTAGCTGCGGAGGTACTACTGCCCACCTCACTTGGCCGCCCCAATTCAGGAGCTGTGGAAAACCTTCTTTGGGACTTGGGTCTTTCCTTGAAGAAACTGAAGCAACTCATACTTCAAAACTCCGGAAAAAGCTGATGGAAACCCAGATGGCCGAATCAAATAAAGATGCAAGCTTTACTTCAAAAACGTAAAAATCAGATAGCAAAATGAACAACCCAGATGCCGAATTGGCTAAAAAACATGATCGCCAACCGAGGTCACTGAACCCCAGGTAAATAAAAAATGATCTTGGACAAAAAAAAGCAGAGACGCTGGAGGACGGGGATGATGAAATGGGAATAGAAGCTGGAAATGGACTTCTAGAAAAGGAGGGGGTGATAAACACGGACGAATTCGCAGGGAAAGCTGAGGACTTTTCACAGAAACAGGTAGGGAAGGATGCAGTGGCGGAAGCATCTCATCTAAAATATCTACATCTATATTTACGTAAAAAATATTATATATATAAAAGTAAATTTAAATATTTAATTTTAATTAAATTTTTAATTTTATTTTCCAAATTTAATCACAAATTTAATTATGAAATTTTACACTCTAAACAGAAATTCTCTACGGATGCTTCCGTCCAAGTTCATATTTAAATTGCTGTCGTGTGAGTCCCACAGCTTTCATGGGTTGTGTATGTAAATGAGTACGAGAATAAATATGAGTGGTTTGGTTTGTATTATTAATGGTTAGTCTATGATTTTTTAATTGTAAAAAAGTTAATAATTAATGATTTTGTTTGATTTTTTTTTAAATTAAATAACTTCACTTTATCTTAAATCATATATAAATTTAATTGAGTATATAATATAAACTACTATCCTTATATTATTATTCATATAAAAATCTCATATTTAATAAATAAAATTATTAAATACTGTATTAAAAAATAATTTGAAACATATGATTTGATTTGGTTTGGTAAGAAAACGGTTTGGTTTCTAAATTTTAAAACCAATTATCATGATTTGGTTTGAATTTTTATTAAAAATTGAACCGAACTGAATCGTTACACTTTATGAACCGCAAATTCTAGGATGCATCGGAGCATCATCTAATGATGAACTAGATGAGTGCTCTCACTACTAAACAACACTATTTTGCATAGTTTTTATTAGACACCTCATCCTCAAATGAATAGGAAGAATATATAAAAAACTAAAAATCAGAAAAAATTAAAAAATATATTAGTTTGATTGATAAAAATTCAAATAAAAGTTAAATTAATAAACAAATAATTTTACATTCATTAATTAATAAATATGTTTCTTAGAGGTGTTATGTTAATTAGATTTGATAGTATGTTCATCAATTGAGTTTGTTTT
>NQLW01000808.1:337735-416709 GCA_002312845.1 Kalanchoe fedtschenkoi
GTAGGAGAGTAAATATGAGTGGTTTGGTTTCTAGTATTAATGGTTAGTCTATGATTTTAATTGTAAGAAAGTTAATAATTAATGATTTGGTTTGATTATTTTTTAAAAAATTAAATAACTTCACATTATCTTAGATATATATATGTAAATTTAATTGAGTATATAATATAAATTAGTAGCCTTATATTATTATTCATATAAAAATCTCATATTTAATAACTAAATTATTAAGTACAGTATTGAAAAAAATAATTCGAAACATTAACATGTTCATCAGATGAGCTGCTATATTCATCATGTGTTAATAAGATAACTATTATAATCGTCAGATGAGCTGTTATGATCACCAGATTTGATTATATGTTCATCAGGTGAGGTGTTATATTCATTAGATGATATATTTATCATACTTGATAATATGTTCATCAAATGAGTTATATATTCATCAGATCGAATAATATGTTCATCAGCTTGTGCTTCCATTGATTTTATTGATATTTATTCTACCATATTCATCAGATGAACTGCTATGTTCATCATATTTGATAATGTGTTCATCATATGAGCTGCTATATTTATTGAATGATTTTTCATCAGATTTGATAATATAGTCATCAGATGAGCCGATATATTTATTAGATGAGTCAATATGTTTATCAGATGAGTTGTTATATTCAACAGATGAGCTGTCATTTATCAAATTTGATAATATGTTCATCAGATGTGCTGTTATGCGTATCAGATTATGATATGTTCATTAAATGAGCTGCTATGTTCATTGGATGAACCGATATGTTAATAAGATGAGCTGTTATATTCATACTGAATAATATTATGTCGTTTGGTTATCAAAATAAATAATATTATTCTGCGCACATAAACAAAATGATTTCTTTTCATACTGAATCATCCATAATCCTCAATAAATTGAATAAGATCAATTATAGTTAAGAAATCAAACAATTTGATCTTAAACATTATTTGAAATCAATCCAATTTTTTTTTTCACCGCCCTTTTTAAAAATCTTGATAGTTCGAACTCTAATTGAACAAGTGGTGATAGTTTAGGATCCATTTTAAAATATATTTTTTTCTAAATTTAATTGAGCAACTTTATGATGGCGTCGAAGGTGGTACAAGCCAGAAGGAGAATAGACGGACGTGAGTTGACAAAAAATAGGAAATTCAGGTCGTTAAAAAAAAAACTATAATTATCAAGAAGAGAGAAACTAACTGGAGTTTGTTGTAAGATCATGAGGTATGAAATGTAGTTTCTTTCTTCAAAACCAATTAAACGTTTTTAATTTTACTTCATCCGACATGATTGGTGACTTTGGCAAGATGTTAATGGCTATGAAGATTTCAGTTATCTGATGGTGTGTGCTTCATTGAGATGAAAATCCCAGGTACAATCGAACATGGAAACACAGAATGTGATTTAACTAAATTGAGTATACCAAGGATCTAAATTCATTTGATTTGTTTCTATCAGGAAGAGAGAAACTAACAAAAGTTTATTGTTAGATCTGATGATAAGTGTTTTTCTGTGTACAACATAAACTGGAACTCTGAAGAATGTTTTCTAATGTTTGTTTCCAATTAAGGGCCATATGAAAATTGCAGATTTTGGATGGTCGGTGTAGTCGACGGCCCACAAAGTGCGAACTCTGGATTATTTGGCACCAGAGATGGTGGAGAATAGAGCTCATGACGACACAGTTGATAATTGTACTCTCTGAGTTCTATGCTATGAGTTTCTATATGGCTGTCCAGCATTCGAGGCCAATAACCAGATGATACATTTAGAAGGGTGAGCGTAAAAAATTTATCATTTCACAGAAATGTCATAAAACAGGACCTCGCATTTTGCTTCCGCTTCTTTATCCAGGACGGAAAAAAATTGATCTTTCCTTTCCTGAAGCCCCAGCTGTTAGCTATGAAGCCAAGGATCTGAGTTCTTGGGTGAGTGGATTCATCATTGTCTGCTCCATCAATTTTAACATGCTAGAAAATGTTCATTGGTTTGCCACACTCTGACTGATATCCGCACTTTTCAATGTAGCCTGCTATTACAACGAGGAACTTCTTCAGATCTCTCCCTGATGCAATATTCCGAACAATGGCCAAGCCATGATTGATCTCAGAGCGAATAGCTCATGCAACATTCTTAACGGTGTCCTCACTCCAGAATATCTTGAAACATCCTTGGACAGTCAAAGACTGTTTTTCCCTGTCGAAACTGACGACGATTAGCCAGAAAAGTGATGATGACACATATCACTTGTTGCCTGGTTTATCTTTTGAGTTTGCAAGAGACGCATTTATATCAAACTATGGGGTACAACTTTAATAGGATGAAGGCTAAGGTGTATGCTGGACGTCAGTGTTTTACTCATTATTCTTATGGGAAAATTCAAAAGGGCCTGAACTATCATAGCTTACCCAATTGCGGTCAGAATTACCATGATTTTTAAGGGGGTGTGATGAGAAAAAAAAACTGATTTTCTAAAAAAAAATTCACCATTACATTCCAAAACTAATATTATTATAAGACTTAGATTTGTGTATGAAAATTACGTTGTTGGTTATCAAAAGATATCGTTTTCTTTATGTGGTCAAAACGATATAATTTATTTTGATAACCAAACGATATAATTTTTGCATACAAATCTAAGTCTTATAATAATATTAGTTTAGGAGTGTAATGATAAATTTTATTTTAGAAAACCAGTCCAATTTTTTTTTATCGCACCTTTTTTTGAAATCGTGGTAGTTCTGACCGCAATTAGGTAAGTGATGATAGTTCAGAGTCCTTTTGGATTTTATTCCTTATTCTAATTGTCTAAATATTAGGCAGAGCAAGAATTTTTATTTTGGGAGTAAAACATTTGTTACTGAAACCTATTTTAGCAAGTCAGTTAAATTAGTCGAAAGTTTGTAACAAACATAAATTAAATGAAAGTTTGCATCAAGCTCAGCAGGCATAAATAACTTTAGAGAGGCGAGAATTCGAAGCAAATGAAGACATAAAACATAGCATGGATATAATTAAAACCCATTAGCTGTAAATGAGCCAGATTTTGAAGTAAGTTTAGTTAACAAACTTGACCATGGATACAAACTCGCTATATTTGTTATAAAGAAAATTATTAATCGAATGAACTAAGATGTAACATAGAAATAATATGCCCAACTCTGTTCATTCTCAGTCTTGAACGATGTCTCATATGTATAGTTGTTAGAATATAAGTGTATGTTGAATTGATGATTTGAGAAACCTTTGATGAGAGGAAGAAAGTGGGATGAGATATTCGTGAGAGAATGAGACGAGACACTTATCTTACCTTAGTGGCAAAATGGTGTTTGTACGAAGAATCTGATTTTTAATTAACCAATAGAGCCTTTGTCATAGAAATGCAAGACTCCCCCTTTGGTTTCGATTGTTGATTGATATTATTAATGTGATGTTCAATCAATGACAAGTCTTAACTTAAAGGTATACTCAAGTAGAGAGGATCTCGAGTTAGGTACATTGAGGGAAGTCTTGGGTTGAAATTTCAAGTTTGAGTAATCTGTCTGCAGCTTGATTTGTGGTACAAATATCAAATTTAGTTCATTATTTTAGATAATTAAAGTTGTTTATTATATTGACGGCGTGAAAAGAGATATTGATTTGAGGGGAAAAATCAAAAAGGGATCCTGAAGTACTGCGTCCTACCCAATTGCGGTCAGAACTACCGCGTTTTTCAAATAAGGGGCATGTGCCATCACTTTTGATGATTCGTCCAACTCCGTGAACGAGGCATTGACTCCGTTAACGACATGGCAAACTGCGTCCTAAAGACCCACCATCTCCATCTTCTTCCACAAACCCTCATGTCCTTCTGGAGTTACGCCACTGTGTTGCTTCAATCCGTGACGACCTGACCTCTCCAAACCGTTGAGCAATAAAAAGGACGATGGAGGAAGCGGAGCGGAGATGCGACTTCTTTGAAGCGCATAGAAGGCAGTGTAGAGGTCGAAAGAGGAGGATGGCATGAGGGCCTGATTAGAGACGACGATGGATATTTTAGTGGTGAAATCGGTGAGAGCGGTGGCGGATAGGCAGAGGTGTTTGCAACCGACACAACACCCAGTTCAGATTTTGATTCCTTCCCCATCCACGATAGCTTATTGTGGTGGTGTTGGTGTGGAGATGGAAGAAGGTAAGTAGGATGAAGGAGAAGAAAAGCAGGTGGGCCTACACTGTTAACAGTTTAAATATCGGTTAACAGTATTTAAATTAACTGACGGAGCTGACGGTTTGCCCCTTATTTGGAAAATATAGTTCTGACCGGAATTAGGTAGGACGCGGTAATTCAGAGTTCCTTTAAAATTTTTCCCCTTGATTGGATTCCGGAGATAACTGTCCCAGTTGTCCTCCTATGAATCCGCCTATGATAATGAGCCTTGAATGCCTAAATGAAAAACTTGCAAAAGCTGTAGTTTGCTGAAGCATATACTTATAGATGCACAGTTAAAATATAGCAGAGATGCCCCCAAAACCTAGTCATAAGAGCTTCCTTAATGTAGACTTAAGTTCTAACCGCTTTGAGTTATTTCCAGTTAGAACAGCAGCCATGCAAGGGGAACGGTCACACCCTGAGATTCTTTCTACAGGCACATCCACACTTAGCTTCATCATATAGGTCTCATCGTCTTCCATTTCAATAATTTCTTTTGTTCCAGAGTTGATATCATATCACACATTATTTTTTTTTGCCTCCCAGGTATTTCAGAGGATAAGAGTCAAATTGGTGTAAGCCAGAATTCGAACCCGAGACCTAATGAAGGTCAATCTTGATGACCCGGCTCACAACCAACTCAACTACCCATGGTAGAGTATCATACACACATTATTATACATGTGTTCAAAATAAATTGATTATCAAATTTGAGATGACTAATTTTGATGTCAAATTGTTTGGCTATTTTGGATCTAATCCCTAATTATTATGAATTACAATTGGTTAGCTGTTTTAGATGGCATCATTTCAAGTTTTTTTAACGGGAGAATAAGCAAATCAACGCCATGCTTTTAGCCTTATCGGAGTATTTTCAACGTTGGACATTTCTTGGAAGAAAGACAAGAAGAACCTTTTCTACGCACGACTTCAAATTTAGATGCGGTCCGAAGTGGCTGCCACGAGTGGTCCATCAACGGCGCAAGTTGACAACTTTGCACCAACCCAGATTCAGACAGAGGCACTTCAGCCGCCCCCCTCTAGTTGGGATGTCAGTTTCATAGGCAGTCAACTCAAACGGGCCTTGAAACCCATCCATCCTTACGTGTCCATCAATTCACTCCTCACCTCACCAGCCACTGTTGCATCCTCATTTTCACCTACTTTTATTCGACCTCTAATCTTTTAAAATCTCCATTCGAACCTTTCAACGACAGCTACGTTGGACTTAAATTTGATAAAATAAGCATTACTACACAATCTGAAATGTCTGTCTTTGCGTCGGTTTTTGTCTTGGATTGTTGCTTCAAGTCAGCTTTTCTGATTGTTAGATTTCAAAGCAAACCCAGTTCTTGACACACTATTATTTCACAACATCGATCCATTTGGTTGAGATTGGAGTTAGAGGTCTTGTTGAATGGAGGATCGTTATGAGCCAATGAAGGATCTGGGTGCTGGGAATTTCGGCGTGGCGAGGCTGGCAAGGGATAAGAAGACCAAAGAGCTCGTCGCTGTCAAGTACATTGAGAGAGGAAACAAGGTAGATACTTTATATGCATGTTGCCCTGCTTATAAGATTTCATGTCAAAACTGGACTAAGCAGCATTTTGGTAAACCAAATTTGATTGCAGTTTTAGGCTCTAAATTTTGGTCTTAAAATTTGTTAGTGGAAAAGGCAGGAGCTATCAGTTGCTTGAATGTAAGAAAGTGCATTGGTAGAGCCTGATTTGACTTGTATCAGTTCATATCTGCCCGACTAATCATGTTCGAAACTTGGAAGTACTAGTGACACATTTTGTTCCGTTGTTTCAGATAGATGAGAATGTTCAGAGAGAGATCATCAATCACAGATCTTTGAGACACCCGAACATTGTCAGGTTCAAGGAGGTAATTAACAGCATTATTGTTGTCAGCCACTTCAAAATCTCATTCCAGTCTAATAATAAGGGTAAAAAGATTCGAGTTTCTAAGTGGCTGTTGTCAGCCATTTTATGATCTCAGGTGCTGTTAACTCCGACCCATTTAGCTATTGTCATGGAGTACGCAGCAGGAGGAGAACTCTTCGAGAAAATCTGCAGCGCTGGGAGGTTCAGTGAGGATGAGGTTTGCACAAGTATCTTGGTCTGGTCCTTGGATCAATTTTGCCTGTGACAGCTAGCAGTACTAACAAGCATACATTCATCTTTTCCGCAGGCAAGGTTCTTTTTCCAGCAGCTGATATCTGGAGTTAGCTATTGCCACTCAATGGTAAATTTCTCTCTTCGGTTTACTTCTTAGTATTCTCAACTGATGACCATTCTGACGTCTTGTTTTTCCCACGGTGAAGGAGATTTGTCACAGGGATCTGAAACTGGAGAACACGCTTTTAGACGGATCCCCAACGCCACATCTAAAGATCTGTGACTTTGGCTATTCTAAGGTAAATGGCTTATATATCAAAATGATATCAGAGACTATATTTTTCTGCCATCTACACCAAGAAAATTACTTGCTTCTCTTGGTTCGCAGTCTGGATTGTTGCACTCGCAGCCGAAGTCAACAGTTGGAACACCTGCCTACATTGGCCCTGAAGTGCTGCAGAGAAAAGAGTATGATGGCAAGGTGTTACCTTCTTCGTACTTGATTGCTGTGTGTGGCCAAACTGTTGCATCTTCGCATTTCGACTTTCTGACAATGTGTGCCTGTTGGTGATGTTAGATTGCGGATGTCTGGTCCTGTGGGGTGACCCTGTATGTGATGCTGGTGGGAGCTTATCCTTTTGAGGATCCGGAGGACCCCAGGAATTTCCGCAAGACAATCGGGGTCAGTTCCCTTTGCTACTTATTATCAAATAGCCACACTCCTATGACATATTCTCTTCGACCGTGTCCATCGAGTGAGTGACTTTGGTAGTGACTTTGACAGCGAATAACGAGTGCCCAATACTCTATACCGGATTATGTCCGCGTTTCAGCTGACTGCAGACACCTCCTTTCCCACATATTTGTCGCTGACCCGACAAAGGTAATGTTAGCGTTATTCTAGGGTGGACGCAACACCAAGTGGATATAGAATCATCATGTGTCGTGTTTGAAAAATTAAAATGACACGTAATAGTTCTTAATTGATTTTAATTTTTTTATAATCCATTCAAAAATCTCTCAGTCATTTCATACATTGTGTTAGTACTGACTTCCTTTTTCATTGCTTCAGAGAATTACTATCCCAGAGATCAAGAACCATCCTTGGTTCCTCAAAAACCTCCCCAAGGACCTCATCGAAGCAGAGAAGGCAAGCTACGATAGCGCCACGCCCAACGACCAGCCAACCCAAAGTGTCGAAGAGATAATGCGGATCATACGAGAAGCAAGAGTTTCCACAAAAGAATCGAAAAAGGGCGCGCATGATACGTTTGGATCATTAGACCCCGATGATGATGACGACGACATTGAATCCGAAATTGACATGAGCGGCGAGTTTGTAGCCCCTGTCTGACAAGCGAGGATGCTGATGCTCCCATGTCAAACTAATATCAATTTATTTAGGATGTGTTTGGTGGAAATGAAAATTTGATAGAAAATGAGAAGTCCAATTTTATGAAAAATAAGAAAAAAAACTTGTAAGAAAATTAAATGAAAAATTTGGTGGAAATAAAATGTTTCGTCCTGTTTGTAAGGTGTGTTTTAGATTGTGTCTGTTTTTGCTTGTTATATCTCAAGCTTGTTTTCTCTGTTTAGTTTGATCTTTTGCTTCTTGCCTGGAGTTTTGTTGTATTAGCTCGTTTGTGGAGCTTTATCCCTTATTGCAGGTTGTCTTGTGATGTTTTTGTTGGTTTTAGATTTTTGTTTTCTTTGTTCCCCGATAGACTCCTTTGATTCAATAAATTTGTTTCAAAAAAAAAATTAGATGGAAAATATGAAAAAAAATTGTTTAAAATAAAGAATGTTTTAACATTTTTGTACCATTTTCACCCCTAACTAAACAAGAAAAAAAATAAGATGAACTCTATAGAAATCCATTTTCTTCTCAATTTTCTTTTCCACCAAATTTTTTCTGAACCAAACACACCCCTTTACAGTAATTTGAACTGTAGTTTTATTTATTTGTGTGATTCACATAGGCGGATCCACTGGGGGCCAAGGGGGCAGCCACCCCCCGAATCTCACCTAAAATTCTTCTACCTATGATAAAATATATATATATATAACATAAATTTATATATATAATTTCAAGAAATTTTTAATTTCCCCCCTCCCAAATTCAATCTAAATTTTTAATTATGTAATTTTGCCTCATCGAAAAAAAATTTCTAGCTCCGCCACTAGTGATTGATGCTAGGTGTATAATGGTTCACTTGCTTTTTTATAAAATTTTGAACTAACTACTATTAGCTGGTTTGAAAAATTCTAAACCCAATTGAATTTAAAGAAAAATTTAAAATTATGTAATGTCACTATTTTAAAAATCATGATTATGACTCAATTAAAGTGGTCCTCAGCTTTTAAATTGGTGACAGTACGTGCCACTTGCTGAAGCTCATTTTGATATTAGTAATAATTTTAAATTGGTGGTAGTAAGTAATTTGACTATTGTTCAAGACCAGCTTTCATTTTTATTTTTAATTTTATGAGAGAGTATATATCAGATGTATAATTATTAAATGTTGTCGAGTTTAATAATTCCAATGTAAACGTCTCCTTTGATGACTTCTTTTAAAATATTTTAAAAATGTTCTTCGTGCTTTAACCACGTAACACGCGGAAAAAAAGATTTCAATTACATTTAGTTTTGATTTGTTTTGTATTCGAATTTGAAGTATATATTTCATGTACTACTTTTGGTAATAAAATTTTATTGTAATTTTTTTTTCAATTGATTGATGATAGTAGATTTTTGTTGTTGTTAATAATTGAGTCAGAATATGTTCCAAAAGTTAAAAATTTTAAAATTAGGTAATGACAACTGTAATATGACCAACAAGGTGTTGGCCTTGTGGTCGTGGTTATTGTATAACAACCTCAAGATCTTGAGTTCAAGTCATGTTGGTACCCGCATTTACACGGAAGGTTTAAGTTGTGGGTAGCTTTTGTTTGAAGTTTGACTTGTGTTTAAATAGATTTTAAGTTGTAATAAATTTAAGCTAGAATTTGGAATAACACAACATAACAAATATTTTTCGTGATTAAATCTGTCATGAATAGAATCCATTTGTTAAATTGTGAGGATAGTCAAGAATCATTTATTATCTTCTATAGGATCAGACCACACCATTAAGACAGTAAAATAATATTGTTAAGAAATATTGATAGATAAAATAGGGTCACAAAATTCATTTGCAAAATCAGAATGTAGTGTAAGCCTACAAAAAGGAACTTACATGGCGCCTCAAAAATTGTAGTTCCTCTTCATAACTAGTCCTTCTCACATGTTAAGAGAAAGACAACTCGTTTATATGGAAATATGATTTATAAAATTAGACTTTTGAATCATTGTGAAAATATAATTTAATTGAGTCGGTTCACATTCAACATGATATCTGTACTGATGATTTGATCTAAGACTTATGAACTGGATATATACAACTGACCTTGGTTTTAGTTAAATTGTCCAAAAGCCGAATTTCATTAAGTGATCAATTATAAAAAGCCTGAATCAAAATGGGGATTGCACATATGCGATTTTAATAATATCGGTAATATGATTTGTGATTTGTCTAAGTAAAATATCTTCGAGACCAGACTCGAGCAAACCAGGTATTGAATCTCCGGTTTAACAAGACAAATCGTTCACATGTTAGTCTGTGTAAGGTGTAAAACCGTTTGTCATTACCGATTTTCGTTAAGAAAAATGCAAATGCGATTTTCGATTTTAATCGGTAAAATCAAAATAGAATAGACATCCAGTTTACAATTGAAATGAAATAGCGTGCATGGGTCAAATTGAAAAAAAAAGTCACTCTCTTCATCCCACCCTCTGTTCTAAACAGCGGCCGCCTAATCACTTGATTAGCTTCTGGGCGCTTTTAAAACGCCCCGTATAGTACCTAGCGTCTAATTATTTTATATATTGTATTTTTAAAATACTATTAAATTTTATAAGTATAATTTTATAATTAATTATTAAATATATTATTAATATATATAATTCCGACCGTCCGATTAATTTTTCTAATTAATTAATGACTGTCTAACCGATTAATCGCTTAAGTGTTACGTTCACAAGCCTAGGACCAGCTAACGCCCTTTTCGAACGCTGATCCCACATGTATGTCAGTTGTATAACTTCAGAGCCTGAAATGGCACCACCAACAACTACGCATCAACCCAGCTCGTCCTATTTTAATCCCAGCTCAGATCGCCACTTCGTCAACCGGTCACACACCAACATCTCACCCAAAGTCGTCCATAATCCATTTAGCCAATTATTTCCTACTGCATTAATCGCACCACTTCAATTAGTCAACGTCTCTCCTCATTGCATACCAACCCCTCACAATCGCACTTCTCCAAATCAAATTTAGAATATCAATTTTAGTTTCGGTTTCTCAAATGGGTCGGAAGCCATCAGATTCCGAACACACCCGCTACGCATCTTTGATCCTCTTGGTAGCAGGTGTCGCCTCATGTGCCCTAGTTTACACATTCCTCTCACTTGTCCTCAAGCCTGACAATTCGTCTTCAATCTCCGAGTTTGATCATCTGGGTAGTGATAAAGATGCGAACTTGGTGGAGTTGGGTGGGCAGAATGATGGGTGTTGTAGAGGGATTGAACATTTGGAGCTCTGGGGTACTGCTGTGAAATGGGGGTCTGAGTTCAAGTTTGATACTGCTGAGCAATGTTGCCATGCTTGTAAAGGGATGTGCATTAGGGATGATGGGCCTTGTTTGTGTGATAGTTGGGTTTTCTGTGGGAACAAGGAAGCTTGTGGACCCAAATTTGGTGAGGTGAGTTTTCAGCTTTCTCCATTTCATGTGATTTGCAATGCAGTTGTTTGTTGCATGGCTGTGGATCATCTACTCATTCAATGCATCTGCCTTTGTTCATAAACTTGGTATGTTTCAGTTGTCCTTTCTGATATGAACTTACTCTATATTTTTTTCATAAATAATACAATAATTTCTAATGTTATAGGATCCTAATTTTTCATTAAGTTAGACAATTCTACATCCATTTTCAGTAGCCTGCTGTGAAAATTGATATAGTATCACATCACTAATACAGTAGATGACTTGTTATATAGTTGGTTTAGCTCTGATAGGCTTATTATAAAAACTTCATCAAGCTAAGATATGACTGCTATTTTATCCCTAATATAGAGTATAAAACAATATTGTATAGAGTATAAAGCAATATTTCTGGTTCACTTCATGAAAAGAAAAACTGAATTAAGCGTTGGTTTCAAGGACCGGGTCGTTTCTGACGTTTTAAACCTTGCTATAATTTATTCAAGAGTTATATGATTTGACGTTTTCCAAAATTCGATATCTTGTATTTAGTGTTGGTTGAAGAAACAGAAGGACACCATGAGTCCGGAAAAGCAAGACGATCGGCCAACAGTTATGTGGACTTCTGGTATTATCTTCGGTAGAGGCGAGGTATGACAGCAAACCTGTCAACTTTTCGTTATATCTTCTATGCATGATTCTCTACCCTGGCATATATAGTCAGTCACTTTGCCCGCCAATGAGGATCATTTTCATTGGTTTGATATTGATTTAAAGTCCCTCTATCTCTTATTGAAGAATGAGGCACTTCATGGTGGAATCTTCCCTAGTTGAAGGAAAATATAATGTGGAATATAACAAGCCCCTTACCCTATCCTCTGCGATCCTTTGGTTTTCAGCTCATACTTAATTTGATTTTGTGTAAAATGACGCGGATTACTATTGTACACCAACATCTCACCCAAAGTCGTCCATAATCCATTTAGCCAATTATTTCCTACTGCATTAATCGCACCTCTTCAATTAGTCAACGTCTCTCCTCATTGCATACCAACCCCTCACAATCGCACTTCTCCAAATCAAATTTAGAATATCAATTTTAGTTTCGGTTTCTCAAATGGGTCGGAAGCCATCAGATTCCGAACACACCCGCTACGCATCTTTGATCCTCTTGGTAGCAGGTGTCGCCTCATGTGCCCTAGTTTACACATTCCTCTCACTTGTCCTCAAGCCTGACAATTCGTCTTCAATCTCCGAGTTTGATCATCTGGGTAGTGATAAAGACGCGAACTTGGTGGAGTTGGGTGGGCAGAATGATGGGTGTTGTAGAGGGATTGAACATTTGGAGCTCTGGGGTACTGCTGTGAAATGGGGGTCTGAGTTCAAGTTTGACACTGCTGAGCAATGTTGCAATGCTTGTAAAGGGATGTGCATTAGGGATGATGGGCCTTGTTTGTGTGATAGTTGGGTTTTCTGTGGGAACAAGGAAGCTTGTGGACCTAAATTTGATGAGGTGAGTTTTCAGCTTTCTCCATTTCATGTGACTTGCAATGCAGTTGTTCAGTTGTTTCAAAGCAATGATTAAGAGAACGAAGCGGACATACGGGAAGTAGAAGAAAGCGGGTTGCGGCTTCTAGGGCTTGTTTTTACTCTCCAGCGATTTCCCACCGCGTACCTTCTTCTTCCTGTTCTTCATACACTTCGATTAACTCGACTTGGCGGTCATCAGCTGATTCACTCCTCCTCCCCAATTCGCCGCTTCCCCGCCGGCTTTGGCCTCATTAGCATCTCACTGAACCCAACCAGAATCGCTCGACATTAACATCTAATGAAGAATGAGGCACTTCATGGTGGAATCTTACCCTGTGCAAGGAAAATGTACTGTGGGACATAACAAGCCCCTTACCCTATCCTCTGCGATCCTTCGGTTTTCGGTTCTTGCTTAATTTATTTGTGTAAAACTATGCGGTTTTATATGGTCCATGCCAGTGGTTTGTGTTTACAAATAGATATTTGGCTAGTTACTTTTGTACACAACTAGTCTTACACTGTTTTCCCATTTTACATCCGCAACATTAGCTAGTTATTAAGGAGCCAATTTATTCTCCTTCAACAGCCAGATTGTCATGCGTTGTGTCTTAATGTTAATTGTAATTTGTATAACTGATTCTCCTCTTGTATTTTCTCTCTGTGTAGGGAATTGTTGGGATGGAGACCGAGCACGGGACTGTTCACATAAAAGTAAGACTTCATGTTTTCTGCCCTTAATGCAAGTCAATTAATAACTCCCTAGAGTAGAAATTGCATTTTTGGATTCAATTTTACTGATATATTATTATGTACTTGTTCAGTTGTAAACTAGTTATTATGCTTTAGACAAGGGAGGTTTCGATTGAGGGTTGTGTGGGTTATTCTGGCGACGGACTATTGACTTATATCTAATTGACTTCAAGTCGGATTCGATCTATGACGCACATATTATATGTTGAATTTTGTGGCCGATCTTTATTTTTTTTCATTATGCTTCACTTATGCCAGTTTAAATTAGAGCAGTTAGTTTTATTTTGGTTCAAACTCATATTAAACAAATGAATATAAGGACCGTTTGTTGCTTTCTCATTTGCTTTTTATGCAATTGCTTCTGTATGCTGATTATCTTTGATCTGCTCAGCTTTACCCAGACTGCGCTCCTCGTTCTGTTGCCTTCATTTTGGAGCTTTTAGGATCACGTCATTGTGCTGGCTGCCAGTTTTACCGTGCTGAAAGTAGAGGCCAATCCTGGGACTCGCTAGGGAACCATGTGAAGGATGTAAGATGGCATCTCAGTTTTTCTCATATATCGCTTTCATTTGAGCGCTTACTAAGTTAGGTTTTTGTAGTGTTATGGTACAATGGTTTTTTGCTCGCTACCAATCACATGGGTAATACTTGATGTAGTGCAAAGATTTGAATTCTGTTTGACTTCTCGGTTACCCTGACCTCGCCAGGCTTCTTTTGGCCCTCCATACGGCCTGATTCAAGGAACATTAGATGCGCAAGGACTCGGATTCAAACCAATCCCAGTTGAGGCCTGCCCAGCCGTACAAAGAGGCTCTGTCGCATGGGTTGGCTCTGGACCTGAATTCTTTATCAGCCTTGCAAACCACCAAGAATGGAAAAACGCGTACACCGTATTTGGCTCGGTACTTCCAGAAGACATGGAAATTGCAGAAAAAATCGCAACCCTCCCCACAAAATCAGATTTGTGGGACAATGTTAATGTCACTGTTCTACAAAAACCAGTCTCGCTAACACTGAGAAGAGCAAGTTTAAGCCAGAAAGACAACAGAGCCAATTCTGATATAGAATAATACACGAGACCTCAGGTACATGTATCAACCAAAGATTCTGAGCACTGATTATACCTTCCAATTTTGGCTCTTCTTTACAATTCAAAACTGTGCCCAAAAACGACTACCATTACAGAAATGGGGGAGTATAAGCATAGAAACTACTGGCATGTAAGCCAGAAAATATGATTGAAACAACCAGTGGCGGTTAAAAATTTACTAGAAATTATGCATATAATTTTTTTTTTTTATTGCTGTTGGTTCTGGGTTTTGTCAGGTATATTATTCACCTTTAGTTGCTGTTTGTGTTAAAGTTACTGCATCCATGGGAAGCTCAGAAATATTAACTCATATTTTTCTGGTAAACATTCCATTTGGGATGCATGACAAACCTTCTTACGTGACGAAGAAGAAGTGGCCGAATATATTTGTTCTGAAAGTCCTCTCGATCCTCTGATCATCCAACTTCTTAAAGGACCCGACTTTATGCTTCTCAGCATGATTGTTAACCAGAATATCAATCCTCCCACAAGCATTGACCACTTCTTCCACAACCCACCTGCAGTTCTAATCATACCCCAAATCAGCAGCTAAAGCATTTGGGTCGTTAACACCATGCCACTTGACACTCATCAACATATGCAGAGTATCATGAGTATTCTTGTCCTCCTGACCCTTCATATACACGAATGCCGCCGCTGTGTCCTCTGGCGCAAAACAGTAGCACACAACCCTGCCTACCCCTTAGTCTCCTCCGGTCATCAGCAGAGAGATGCCGTAGTCGCAGTAGGTGAAAGAGAGAGACGAGAAGGGGATGTGATCGATTACCTGTTGCGTAGGAGATGGAGTGGAGGGGTCTGATCAATTGTGTGGAGTTAAGTTAAGAGGCGGTGGATTGGGGAAGAGTGTTTTCAAAAAAGTATGAAAATTTAGAAAAAAAATTCTAAGTTATTGCCTCTTACCGATTCAGTTATGTCAATATTTAATATAATAAGAGACCACATCTAAATAGAACCTAATAAGTGTAACAAAATAAGGTCTTAGATATGCTTAAGATCGCCAAAGTAAACAATAACAAGCAAGGTTTCTTAAAAGGTTTGAGCCAGTTTTTGTTGGAGGTGAAAGACACGAGGTTTGGTATTTTCACCCAACCTCATAGCCAAAGCACCTAATACACTCTTAGCAGAATCAGATATCAACATACATGCAATCTCAGGTGACAAGATATTATTGAGCCAACAAATGATCGGTATAATTGCAACATTGATAATCAGAAAACAAAAAATTATCATTTACCGGAATCATGATAGTACCATCTATAAATCATAGCTTATTACCAGTAGAAAGGGCTTTAGTCACCCTAGGACGCCATTGGTAGTAATTCTTAAGCCATTGAGAGTAATAGAGGTGATTGTGATACATGAGTCATTGAAAGGAAGAATTAATAATGGATGTCATGAGATTCGAGTAATCGGCCATAGACAGAACATGAGATAACTTCAGAATCCATAATCGGCGACTCTATCGCAAAAAGATATCACTAGAGATGCTTCACCAGAAATGCAGATGAAAACTTAGAGAAGATTGTCAGAAAAGTATAGAGAAGAATACAAAGGAGAAACGTAGAAGTAAATTTCACCAGAAACACCAAGAACGTCTGATACAATTTAAGAATATTTTAGAATTGTAGAGAAGCTTCTAAATAATTTTTTTGGTGTTTATTCTATAGTTGAAAACATTATTACACAAGAATTTATACATAAGTAATACATGAGAAGAGCTCTAGACGAATAGAGAGGTAAATGTTGTTAATCTGTTTTTCAAAACAAAATAACACCATTTACAAACGAGAGACAACAATCTTCCCGTCTGTCCGATCAAACTAATAACGCGCTGTCTAAAGTTAAACATTTTCATGCCTTGTGAAATGACAACACTTTTTCCCTTATATATCCAATATGGATCGTCTACAATACATTCTTAACCATTCTCATGAGATATTACAACCATTTACACTTGTTGTTTTGGCTATCCATAATACTAGAAATATTTGATACTTCTGATTATTATGATTTCAATTGGCCTTTTTTATTTACAAATTTCAAAAGCTGGAAGAGTAAAGTTAAAATGAACAACAAACCATGAATTAGGATGAAAAGAATGGATAGCCGGAATTACATAATTTTGAAAAAAAATCTTTATATATTAATAAAGTTCTAATAGATGCCTCCCCGATGGATGAATGTAAACTAGCCAAACATTTATTCATGAACCCTTCACAAGTCTTACTCTTCCTTAGACCAAGCCTCAAGTCTGGCCATTCCCGTTCTAGGAAGCTGCCCAATCTCCCCATATTTAGATCTTCCTCAAGCCTCAAAAAACCAATTCTTGAAGCGTCGTTGAGAAACTCAAATACCAACCTTTAGGGTGTGTTTGGTATAAGAAAAATTTGGTGGAAAATGAGAAGGAATTTTTTGTTTGGTTTGGAAAAAATTGGGGATAGAAAACTATATTGAAATATGAGAAATAGGATGAAAAATTTATTTCAATTAAAGAGTGTTTTACTACTTTTTACAAAATTTTCCACCTCAAACTAAACAAGGGTAAAATAAGATGAATTTTTTGAGGAATTCATTTTTCCTCTAATTTCCCTTTCCCTCTAACTTTCCTCAAACCAAACACAACCTTAGCTTCTAGGAAATCTGCCTTCACCAATCCTTTACTCAGAACCTAGCCTATTGATAAGACTGTCGTATCTTAGAATTTGATCCTCCTAGCAACTATGGTTCTTGCAAAGGGTACATATTTATTAACATATCATAAAAAGCTTCAGAGACTAACATAAGACCTATGATTATATCATCTAGTGACAAAAGTACCTTGTTAATTTCAATTTGTGCCCTGTGCTTATCAAGATCCATAGAAAAGTTATGTCTGATCCCTTTTTTAGGGCGTTACTCTTAACAACTACTGATTTTTTTTCTTCCACTTTAGTTGAGAGCGGTACTTATATACGTCTAATACAAGTCTAGTATCGATTTTATGTTAGTTCAGTTGTATTTTATATTCACTAAGACTCAAAAATTTAGATTCATCAAGGTTCAATAGTGCATTGTAAACTGACTTTTTTATTCTTTAGTAACTAATGAGACACATTTTGTCTAGAGAACTCTGCTTAACGATATCTCTCTCACTCAGAAAAATGGCACACATGCTCATTCATTCACTACTTTATTGTGCTCTTCTTTGTGGCGCATGTATTCTTTTTGTAGATGTATCACTCGCTCGCTGGTCTAGTATTTCTGGCTAAACAAGCTCACTCGCACTTTATGAACCTCAATCGCCGTCATGCGGCATTCTTCATACTTGTGATGTCTCTGCTCATGTCATTAGCCTCCAGCACGTGTTTCACTTTCGCTATCAATTACAGATTGAACCATCAGCTCTGATACCATAATGATTTCAGACCAACTCAAGTGGATGATATACCCACTTTCTTTAAAAAACACAAATTTATAAATCATGGTCTGAACAGTTCAAAATAAATCACCTCTTATTTTCTTCACTAACCGATATAAGATAATATTTCAACAAGTGAACTCTACTCCACACCCAATTTCAAAATAAAACACCAAGTTTTAGTATTTGACTCCTCCCACCACCATGAAGCACACATGCATAACCTAACTCAACAAACAACCATAAGAAATCCTTCCACCTACTCGCTCCATTGATGACATATCATCTAATTGACAAAAACAGAAAGAAAAAACTAAAAAAAGGGGGTGCGAACTACCATCATTTCAAAAATTATGGGCGAAAATATTATTTTTTGCAACTCTCATGTTTTTTCAAGTTTGGGACCGCTTTGTATATAAAATATTTTCAATCAAGTTCTAATTTAATTTAATTTAATCTAATTACTAACTCACCACTAACAAATCTAACCTAACCCAAGCTTTATGTGAATCTTGTAAGCTAGCCCAGACATTAATTAGTTCCCAACACAATTGCATACACTGAAAACCTCGTATCTAGTTTTGAGCACAAAACTGAAGCTCCCAACAAATGAAAATGACAGCCATGGACAAGGTCCCGACACAATTGTATATTTTAAAGCCAGCATGAATAATAGTAGACTGTAGTTGACAAATCTCTCATGAGTGGCTGCCAAGGTGCAACCAACTCTTCATTATATAACTTTCTAAATTCAATTTTTAAGCCAAGCTTTGGCATGTGCACTAGCTTCATTCCTCGATGTTCTCCTCATTTTTTGCTCTTCTTAAACACTCGGAGCCTCTCTTTGAACTTCTTACTCTCTTCAAAGTTAACTTTATGCTTCACAACTTTCTACACAGAAAAAAGAAAGTAAATTCAGCGTGAGAGATGGGTTGTGAATCTGAGACAAAATGTGTGGAGAATGCTTACCTGGGCACACATGGAGTGCTTGTGTAGCGATAGAAGCGTGCATGCTCCTCTTTGCAGCAACATGTAAGAACAAGTTTTAAATTTGTGCTAAGATTTGTCATTGCAACTAGCTAAATTTGATAGTCATATATAAGCAATGGGTTGCAATGGGTTAGTTGGCAACTGAGCAACACCAGAAGCCACTAACAAACTAAAATCAGAACTAATCATGGGCTCAGATGACCGGTTGGAGCTTTTCAGGATTCAATTCAAAACTTGTAGAGAATATGTGTACCATAAGTTTTTGGGATTCTAACAGGGACAAATTGAGATGAAAAGAGAAAACCTTAAGTTTGCGACTTGAGAGATGGGTTGTGAATATGAGATAAAATATGTGGCTCTAGACAGTAGCACGGCCAGCTGCTCCGTCGCCATGTCCATCCTCTCCTTGGACTTGCACAATTCAGTTATGAAGTTGGAATCCATGCTCTGCAGCAGGTGGACTCTTTCATCATGTTCTACTGGCAACATCTGCAGCTTCTGCTGATGAGGCACAGACACAATGCTAGCGGACGGGGAGGTACTGCTCTGGGATCTGGAAGCAGTTGCTGGCAGAGAGAACGCGCTGGGCATGGCGAAAGAGGAGGTCATAGAGCTTAGGTTAAGGTTAGTTTAGCTTCTTTAGTGGTGAGTTAGTAATTAGATTAAATTAAATTAGGACTTAATTGAAAATATATTATTTACAAAACGTTCCAAAATTAAGAAATTTGAGAATTGCAAAAATTGATAGTTGCGCCCGTAATTTTTGAAATGATGGTAGTTCGCACCCTTTTTTGTAGTTTTCCCAAACCGAAAATGACACCCTATGAAAAAGAATAAACTCGACCTAAAAAGTGAGTTGTATGAAAGGGAGGAGTGGGAATGAAAGTGCCAATGTGCCAATAGGATGTTGGCCTGGTGGTTGGGGTGTTGTTTGACAACTCTTAGATTCGAGCTCTAATTACAACAAATCTGATTCCACTATAAAGATGGAGGAGGCATGCAGCCCTTAACCATAAAAAATCAACGCCATCAACTTTTTTACTATCACTTGGCTAGTGATTTCACCTAATGAGGAGATGATGAGCTGCTAGATGATGTTCTTCAACTAAACTCTATATGAATTGTCAGAATATGTGTTTTGAGAGGAAGAAATGCATCATTTAAACACATTACAAATGTATGACTTTTATTCTTGTTTGGTTGATTAATATGTGGTTGAAATAGGCACAATTGGGGCCATGACTGCATTTGAGAAGCTCTTCAATTACTTGTGACAGACATTTTGCCTTGAGATGGGCTTGTGATCTCCTTCTCCAGACTGAAGAATCTGGTTTTATTCGAGCCTCTTAACTGAACATTCAAAGTGATCCAAGCAATAGCCGCATTTGACAAATGTAAAATCAATCACATGATCTCCTTAGCCACCGAACTAATTAACCAAGACATAACAACATCATTACACATCTCCCATTTCAACTGTAAGATCGTAGCCACAGGCTTCAGGTAATTGTCTCGCACAAACCCTAACTTCGAATGCCTGGAAAGGGCGATTTCCACTGACTATTTTCATTTTATATAATTTTCTAATCTAGTGAGTAATTCACTAACTATACTATGTCTTGTAACTTCTATCGGAGTAACAAAGTAAGGATCATCACCAATATTTGCAACAAGTAGTGTTACCTGAGGCATTGCTGAAATTAAAATCGAAGCAGCGTTTACCATGAAATTAAACACCAACAAAGGTGCAAAAATGTCAAAAAAAACTTATACGAACGTACTTTGATGCTTTCCCACCCTGATACCATGTGAAAATAACTCGAACATAGTTACCGAAATATTACCGGAGCTATGCCGGAAACAAGATGCGCGAAGTGTACATAGTTGTATTTGAGAGGAAGGCCAAAACGCCGAATTTCTCACTACCTTCAAAACTAAATGAAATAGCGCAATATTTATTTAATTTTATATTGCGTCAGCCTTACACAATAGATAAGCCTAAATAAAATTCTAATGTTCGAATTAAATAAATTATCACACCTCAACTAGGGGTGTTCACCGGTCCAAAACTGGACCGGACCGGAATCGATAAATGGTAAGGACTGAAGACTGGACCGGATTTGAACCAGACCGAAAAATTCTGGGTTTGGACCGAACTGGACCGGTTTGGACCGAAATCATAAAAAATTAATTAAATTTTAATAGAAATATTAAATAAGATATATATAAGTATTTTAAATGAAAATAAATTTTTTTATTAAAAATTACCAAACCGGTCCATTCCGATCCGGATCGAATTTTTCCGGATTTGGACCAGACCGGACCGGAATCTCAAAAATTGATGGACCGAAGATCAGACCGGAATCCTTCGGTCCGATTCGGTTCGATCCATTCCAGTCCGGTTCCGGATCATTTTCCGGTGAAGACCGGATTTCGTACACCCCTGTCCTCAACAACTAAAACCTACATCAACAACCATGTCTTCGTTCCTTGCGTCACAAGTTGTCTGTTGTTAAGGATGACGGGCTCGCTTGAATCATAGCTCGCTTCAATCATGGTAATGGCGATGGCTACCTTCACAAGGGTTTCGTAAGGTCAACAAGCTAGGTGGGAACAGCCTCCGGATATGTCGGCAGAAATCTGATCTTTGATCCAGAAGTAAACGGAGGATTTAATTTCAGTGGCGGGGTTCCAGGGAAGCATTTGTTGATCCTAAGCCGAAGATGACACCCAGTCCCCAGGCTGATGATGGAGAAGGGCTGGATTCGGTGGCCAATATGGCGACCTTCTATCAAGCTTTTGGGAGATGGGTTCTCCAGGATGGAGAAGATGACAGTGGAGATGGCTGTGGAGTTTGACAAGGCGCGGATGGAGGCTGAGCTGAAGAGGAATGAAATGATCATGCAGTCCCCAAGACGGATAGTTGATGCTTTCATGAAGGTGGGCCAAGACGAAGAGAAGGCGAAAAAGGAGGTTCATAGTCATACCGAAACTTAGCTATGTAGTTGTAGTGACATAAAGATCGATTGAGCTCCATGGTATGTGGATACTTTACTGCTGAAATGTCACTTGATGCTGTTCTGAGTCTATTAGTACTTTCTTTACATTTAAGTTTTTGATGCCAACAGTCTTGCTCTATGATAGAATAGGAGTATCATGAACCTGATAACATCAGAATCCTCTAGGGATCCTTTGTTATTTACTATTGAATGAATTTGATCTGATTGTGTCAGACTTAATGTTGTTTGGGAAGTGGGAAGTTCCTCCCAAGTGCTACTTGCAGTTCTGCAGAGATGCCAACATTTTGGATTTGGATTTCTGAACCTGAAACAGTTCAATACTTACCCAGAAACTGAAGAAACGGATTCTTGTTTATTTTCTGCTATATAATACAGTGTGTGAATTAGTAGGAGTTACCTGGATTTTTTTGACCATAACTTTATCTTCTTGCCTGTAGATCCACAAACTCTGTTTCTCTTCTTCTTAAGGTGGAAGATTATTGGTTGAAAGAAACATGGAACCGGTAGTTTCCGCTTCCAGCTCCCGAAACACGAAGAGGTGCTGTTGGGCTTCAGTTTGTTTTTGACAGCCACTACCTGTTATCATATGACAAAAACAAGGATCACTTCACAGCTTCTATTACCAGCTCAGCATGACTTGGTTACCAGCGCTCAGCTCCGTTTCATACTTGAGTAGGGGTCTGCGGCCTCTGGCTCGTCAACGCTGGCACAGAAGCCCCTGCCAGCCGACTGGATTCCCGCTTTTGTTGAACATACAACAGAAGCTGAGCCTTCTTGCTATAACTATAACCAGTAAGAGTCTCCCCATGTGCACGGCGGTTGACTGGCTGAGGCAGCTGGCGAGGTTTGTGGAAAGACAATCTTCTGTCCCGTGTCCTCTCAACATACACACTGATCAAGACCCCCTTACCTCCGCCGCACGGCTCCTGAAATATTCAACCAATTAAACCACACGGCAGGGAACGAACACAAGCCATGAAAAAGATGAGAGAATGTAACCTCACCATTTCTGGAGGCATAGCCAGCTCAAAGATACGACCGAGAAAAAGATGAGATGAAATCGTTGTTTTCAAGAGGGCATAAGAGCATGTAATCCGGAAAGTGAATGGCAAAATGGGATCTTGGGTTTCCTCGAAAAGCAATACTAATTTCTTGTATTAACTGACTCCTAAAATGGGATTACACTTTATTACGTATTAAAGTATTTAATACGAGTAAACGCACCCATCATACCGACGATTTGGTTCGAGAAAAATTAAAAATCGAACCAAATTATTAATCATCCCTTTTTAAAATATGAAACTGTAAACAGAACGATTTTTTAAAATTTGAAACCGAATTGAATCAAACCGAACCGAGCTGGACCGAAGTGAAGCGAACCGCCCGAGAGTCGTGGTATAGACAGACACCCGGGAATATCTATTATGTTATATATATGGATTCTAAATGAGGAGTAAAAGTGTTGTTTGATGAATTAGTAATCTTTTTCTTGTTTAAAATGTGTGCTTAGTTGGTTGTATCAAAGGATTAGTAGGTAAGTATTTGTTGGCATTCTAATCTAGCTGATGACAAACAGATTTTAACATCTAGAGTATATGATTAGTGTCACTGATATTCTCTGCTTTAGGAGGACATTTGACTAGGCCTACTTATTATGTTCTGGATTCTTATGGGATGGTGAAATTGTGGTTTGTGGAAAAGATGATTGAGGGGAAAATATAAAAAAATAATGTGTATTACATTATATTTAAAATTCATGAATATTATTCTCAAATTTTGTAATTGAAAAGACAACATGGGTTTGGATTAGTAGAAGATCAGATAGTACATGACAATACGAGGTTCATATAAAGCTAGCGACGTATATATAATCCGAATCTGATCTAGAGCTGTAAAGTTAAAAATAATCAAATCAAGATTATGTATTTTTGATTTGTAAGTGTCAATCACGTTTCGACATGTATATGGTTGAAATTAATTAATATTATTGAAACAAAAATACTTTATTTTCCTCCAAAATTGTCCTGTTTTGTAGCAAAATTATATTGTTTTGCTTGGCTGTGTACTTGCTTAGCATTGCAGATCTAAATCCTAAATAGTTAATATGGTGTTCCAATGAAATGATAAAACATTTGTCTCACATACCAAGTGTTTTGGGTTGGAATTACGTATGTTAATAATTTTGAAAATTTTATTAGATTTGATTTTGATTAAAAAATGAAAAATAAATAATTTATACGACCATCAGTAATAAAAACAACTCGTACAATAGAAATTAGGGAAAATAATAAAATGGGGTACATACTGCTCACAATTTATAATTTACGGTAATCACTTTTCTATTTTAAAATTTACGGTCCTTTTGAATTTAGTGGTTGTTGTGTAATAATTTAATTTATAATTACAAGCTATAACTACAATTTACAAAATATATTGGAAAAGGTTCAAAATGAGGGTACATACTATCTTCATTTAAAAAATTAGGATAATCATTTTTAAATTGTAAAAAACACGATCATTTTAAATTGAGAATTTGTTGTGTAATAATTGAATTTATAATTATAAATATAATTAATACTTACAAAATATAACTAGGCGCATAGCTAAAATAACATCATTTTAATACATTTATATTCATTTTTAATCTATTTTTAAATATTTGAAACTGATATCATCTTCTCATTCAAACAACAACCCAATAAATACGTCAAATTTGCTCCATTAAAGAAACGTAAGTGTGTTTGAAATGTTTGACATAAATTAACTAACAAACGAAAATAATAATTATAAATTGCGCCATTAACGAAATAGCAATTTTAAAATTCAAAGTGAGAGGAGGAGATGAATTTGAAGAAAATAAAAGAATGAAACATATAACAAAATGATGTAGTTTTGGTTAGATGCTTTAATATACTTTGTAAATAGTAATTATAGTCTGTAATTATATATTCAATTATTACACAACAATTCCTAAATTCAAAACTATTGTAAATTTTAAAATTAAAAATGATGAACATGATTTTTAAAATAAAGATAATATGTACCCCATTTTGTAATTTTCTCTAAAAATCAACAAACAACTTTTATAAAAAATGAGAAAAAAAACAATTAATCTAACTTTCATCATTTTTTAGCACAACACCTGTCGTACACGTGTAGATAAAGTCATCCATGTGTGCGTTGTGAGAATTAATTAAATGAATATTTCGTTTCAAAATGACGTTATTTTAAATGTTCCATTCATTTTTAGAGTCATCACATATTACTAGAATAAATAAAAATAAAAATTCCATAAAAATTTGGAAAAAAAATTTCAAATCCCAAAATATGAAAAAATATATAAATTAAAAATTTAAATATCTTTAAAAATATTAATCATTTATCCATTTGATGAACATAGCAACTAATGTGATGAATAAAAATATTTAATTGATAAATATAATTATCCATCTGATGAATATAGTTACCTAATTGCTGAACATAACTATTTATCTAATGAACATAATTCAATTTTACAATTTTGATGGATGTGCATATAACACCCTCAGTCATAAGTTAGCAAAGAATGATTTTATTGGTCAGCAAAAATATAAGTTTCGAGAAATTAAGGTGTGCTCGGGTTCGAGAATGCTCAGAGATTTAGTATTATTTATATATTTTTTAGATACCAAACTATAATACATATACCCATCACCTAAACACATATAACTCATTTTCTCCAATTTCATCTCGTAGTTGATAGTCTCTTTCAATTTACAAATCATTTTTTGATATACTTTTATAACATGTTTATTCATATGATAAACATAAATATTAAATTGATGAACATACATATCCATGTGATGAACATAAGTACTCAGGTGATGAACATATGTATTCATCTGATAAACATAAATATTCAATTGGTGAACATTCATATAATGAACATAGATATCCACATAATCAATATATCCAACTGAACATAATAATTTCTAAATATTTATAATTTTATGATGGATATAATTGTAAAAACAATGAATATTTATCAATATTTTTGAAAAAAATTATAAAAAATAAAAAATATATAATACTTGAAATTTACTGAAGTAAAATTTACTTTTTCTTAATATAGTTGTCTGCACCAAAACATTTAGTAGATGTCCATGATTGGCTAGTCGAGCTGATTGCCAAATATAATTTTAATCTTGATAGCATATCTCTGATTATTCTTAAGAATCTTGTCCGAAGAATCACGTCTCAGTCTTCCGGGGGGACCACTTACATCATGCTTCAGCAATTCTTTACGTCATGAGTTGGTTCATGAGCTCTTCCATTTCTAATGTCCTGCTTGCCTCTTCATGTTCATGTCAGGTCAGCCATTTTTGGAGTAAATAATAATCAAGATAAACAAAAAAAAACACTAAGCCTGTCTTTGGTTTATGAAAAGTTTTATGGAAAAGAAAATAGAAAAATTCTTTGTTTGGTTTAGATGAAAAATTTCAAGGAAAAATAGTTTGATAGAAAATTGTATGGAAAATTTTGGCTAATAACAATAAGAGATGACATTTTCCTATATACTTTCCATGATTAACAAACAAGTGGAAAATGAAATGGATTCCATGAAGGATTTGAATTCCATTTTTATTTTCAATCTAATTCTTCTTTCCATAAAATTTTCCCTAAATAAAACACAGTCTAAAGATTTTTAGATTTATAAGTGAGAATTGCTATCCATCCAGTGAATATATATCTAACAGATGAACATACGTATTAAAATAATGAACATAAGTATCGAACTGCTGAATATATATATTCATTTGATTTGAATTTTTTTGAATCAATTAAAACACAACCCAAAACGACTTAATTTCAAGCCAGAGCATCCGATGCACCCAGTAATTTGTATGTTTAGATGATAAATTTATTAAAGTTTGTTTGCTGACAAATTTTTCAATATGCTTTTTTTTAGGGTGCCCGGAGATTGTTGCAACACATCTTTCCATGTCGATTAGTTGATTAATTTGACAGGCGAAGGGGGAGGGAGTAGTCTTATCATATATGATTTTCCCATCTTCTTATAAGTCTTTCTAATCTTTCTGTTTTCGCCAATATCTACAATCTCTTCATTTTAGTTTTGGCTTGGCTCAACGTTAGTTTAACAAGAGGCATTGTTGGTGATGATGACTTAATGTTAGATTGTGGTACAACATTTTGTTTGTTGAGCTTTCAAATAATGAGAGAAGTGCTAAGAAAAATACAATAACAACTTATCTAAGAGCGACAATCAATTAGATCACAGTCTAAGTAAAAAAAGGGAAGGAACTGAAGCGGATCAAAAGTAACATAAAAGAAGCATCAAGAGGCATTGCCCTCTCAGGTAGCGTAAGGCACTAAAATGGGTATAATGAACTTAAAAGTGAGAGTGCTGACAAACTGACTGAAGATATGACTGCATGGGTAATGTGTAGTCCAATGATTATGCTATAAACAATACTATCAATCAGATGCCAATATCGAAAGATCTTCAAGAAGAATGTCATTAGTTCAATGAAGCAGCAAGTGTGAAGTTCTACATAGGTGTAACAATCATCGGAGTATCAGAATTACCAAACTCATCAAGCAAACCTCGAATATACCGCATTTGAGAAAAATAATTAATGATCAAATGGTGTAGATGTGACCTTAATCTCCAAAAAGTAGTTGAGTGGCCCCAAATTAGATATGAGATATTTTTCACTGTAATATTTCTTCAAATGATGAACAAGCTCCAAATCACCTTTGATCAACATGTCGCGCCATCACTATTAAGTAATTTGCATTCAAAGTAAGGAAAATAGTCACTTTTTTTTGCGGTGGCTAGAGACCAGTGTTGTAAAAGGCGTTAGGCGGTCCTAGGCGGTTGGCTTGGGGCCTAGCGACTAATCGGCTAGGCGGGGATTAGGCGGAAGGAATAATCGGATGATTAGGCGGAGTTATATATATTAATAATATATTTAATAATTAATTATAAAATTATACTTATAAAATTTAATTTTATTTTAAAAATAAAATATATAAAATAATTAGGCACTAGGCGGGGCGTTTTTAAAACGCGGGCCGCCTATTAGAACAGAGCCAGAGACCGCACACCCCTTCGGGACTTGAACTCAGGACCTTAGGGTTGTTAGACAACACCCAATACCACTAAACCAACATCTTATTGGTGAAAATAGTCACATTGAACTTAAGCAAACACCTTATCATAGTAACCACCTTATGTCCGCCAAAATCCAGTAGCTATAAATAGAGCTTTGTAGCGCTTTACTGAACAATAAGACTCTGGTCCTGATTTTGTACACTTACCTACATATAATGGGAACTAAATGTAGAAAGTATTTACACAATTGTTGATGTGTTTGATATGAATGAATAAAAATTATATATATAGACTAGACATGATATCCCTTATACACGACATATGGAAATAACATTTTTGTTAGGGATATTCCGGCGTGACCGAATGGATTGATTCAATCACGCTATTTTAGATGTCTAACACGCTCCGATAGTTTGAGCGTTGATGTGACAACGTTCAGGCTGGACCTAAACTCTTTAAAGACTGAAGTAGACAATCCCTTAGTGAAGATGTTAGAGTACTTCGATGACGTTGGGACATGAAGAACACATACATCTCCAGTAGCAACTCACTCTCTCACAAAGTGAAGATCAATTTCGACATGTTTGGGACGTTGATGTTGCACATGAATTTTCAAAAGATAGACAACACTGACACTGTCATAATACAACAAGGGTTGCGAAGCTCTTGAAGTAATTGTCGCAACCAACAGACCTTTACGACAGCTCGATATTCCACCTCGATGCTATAGAGCGAGACACCGTGTTTTGTCACCAAAGATCATAGCATATATCAAGGAGGACTTGTGTGTGTCAGGGCAACCTGCCCAATAAGTATCAGCATTGCCAATGAGATCCACAAGCACCAAAGGATGAAGTACAAGATCATAATCAATGGTGACCGGTAAAAATCAAAGAATATGCTTCACGACTGCCAGATGAGACTCACACAGATCATGCATGTGAAGACACCGACCTATTGAAATGTATAGGAAATATATGGACACGTGAAGATGAGGTACTTGAGAGGGCTGAGAAGACTTGGTAATGTGTGGCATTGGTAATAGGAGGATCGACATTCGAGGAGACTTTTGGATGAGTCTCAATTGATTTGAGCCATGATTTGTAGTCTGTCATGTCAGCACGATTGAGAATGTCCAATATGTATTGACTCTGAGACAAAAAGAAACCATCACTTCGAAGCTGAACTGAGATATACCTGAAAATGAAGAAGGGGATTCATGTCTTTCATAGAGAACTTTCATTGTAAGACATTGATAGTGTAGCGAAGGGTAGTACTGAAGATGTAGTTAGAACAATATCATCCACATAGCAATAAGTAAACTATGTCAGTGCTCCGTTGATAGACGAAGAGGAATGTGTTAGACTTGGCCTCAACAAACCCAAGAGCTGCTAATAGATGAGAGGCGAAACGACTCATGCATGTGGCGCTTGTTTTAGACCATATGGTGATTTATTAAGATGTTAGAAGAAATGCGGATGAGAGGGGTTTCACAAAATCAGTGAGTTGAGAGCAATAGGCTCTCTAAGTTAGTGTGCCATGGAGAAATGCATTCTTGACATCCGGCTGTTGTATTAGTGAGTGTCGTGCTAGAACCAGGAAGAGAACAGTGTGAACCATTGCAGGTGAAAGTCTAATCATAATCGACACCAGGACGCAGAGTGAGGCCAAAAAGGACCCAAATCTTTGTATATATCGAGAGTGCCATCAGCCTGAATTTATGCCAAAAAATCCACTTTTCAATTACTAAGTTCGCATTGGATGATCAAGGAACAAGATCCCAGGTCATTCTCTGAGAGAATAGAATTTTCTTCTTCCATGGCACGCAGCCAGTTAGGCAAGCCCAGTTCAATATATCTTGGGGATTGCTGAGAGAGCACTATCTTGCAAGTTGAGACGGTGCACAGTACAGGCTGGTGGAAGCTTTGTTTGCCGCGAGTTATCATGGTGTAGCTGCTGTCAACGGGAACAACCGGAACAACACCAGACTGGAGGGCTGGTGCGAGGGTGGCTACACGCGGTGGAGACTCAGCGGGTGCGTTTGGCATCAATGAAATCGCGCATGTATACTGGGGGAGAGGATCGCAGTATTAGCCATGTGGGGAGCAAAACTTGTCTTGGGGGCTGGATACTCCGCGCATGGCTTTGGCAAGTTTACTGGGGCTAACGCTGTACACACACTGATAGCGACCGCGGGACCAGATTGGATGCACAAAGGGGCCGAGGGCTTCACATTACTAGCAGCTCTGGAAGTGGCGCCATGGACCGACTGTTACCTGAATATGGGAAATGATACGGCTCAATCGGAGTGGGCACTCACTTATTCTTAGATAAAAATTTAAAGTCAATAGTATAGCGGGAATCCAACCCGACAAAGGGAAATGATGTCTCATCGAAAGGTAACATGTAAACCCGATTTGATGTAAAAATAAGATAGAATGGATAACAAACCAAGAGATGAGATAGAAACCATAGCAAATAAAGGAAAAATGGCAATTTTGAAACTTTTTCAATGGTTTGCCAAGGCCTGGTAAGTTGTTCTCGGATTCATTACACTATGCATCGCATAACAAGTACAAATATTCAGTATTATTTCTTGTCTTGTGCAGCTGCAATGCAACCTTATCCGACTCCGAACAAAAGTGACAACCATCTAGTTCTTGCCTGATTTTGAAAGCACTAGATCGTTGCCATCATTGGCCGATGTAGCTTTGATGTGTTGAGAAACTACCAGGTCTGTCAGCCTGAATGCCAGAACTTGGGAGTGGAGAAAATGAGCTCTGCCTCCGGGAAAGAGCTGTTTGACGGCACATCAAGCAGCAAATCCTGGTCGCAATTCTCATCACCATAGCTGGAAGAGTCCAGCATAAATGGGTAGCAGTCAGAAGAAAAAGCTAAGAGGTTTCTGGGGCTAGAGCAAGCACTATCATTGTCAACGTCGTCTGTTTCCATCTTCTCCTTCCAAACTGGTTTGGGAGCCTTTACCAAGGTCTCTGAGTATCCTGCAGATGCCGCAATATGATGTTTCCACTTCTGCAATTATGGAGTTAAGGATAGCGTCAAGAAGCCTCCAACATTTTTTAACAGTTACATCAGGATGCTGAAGTGCGAGTAAGCCTTTCAAACCTTCATCACATTAAAGAGTTCCACAGATTTCGATTTGATCAAGTTGCACAATGCAAGCCTATCAAATGTGCTGCGGTCATCACTCCTAACTCCAGGTAGTGAAGCATTCGAGACTCCCTCGGTGATCAGTCGGTGGAAGGTTGAGAAGCTATCTACAAAATGTGAGCCATCGAACAAGCTCCGGAGGCTGCAGGTGTCAGATGTGGGAAAATTAGCTAAAAGCTATATAACTCGTAGCTCTATCTACCCTTAGTCATGAAAGTATGCTGAGGCATCTATTAAGGTTTAACGTCTAGGGCACCTCGAGTCATCCACACAGGGTAGGCACCTGAGTAACTGCTCCTGCTCTTTGTCTGTCAAATGTCTAAGAAATTCTTCATGGTTAAGAACGTCCTACATCAACCATTTATCAGCAATGATATCCTAGAAATGCCCCTTCGAGAAAATCTCAAGTGGGTAAACCATTTGTCAAGTCACCTTCAGATTGATTGTTGTTAGCGGAAAGCCTTGGCTACCTAAAATCTCTGACATTCCAGACTGCACTGTGTTCCTGCACTTACAGCACAAATTATCAGTCATAAGGTGAGATGGAGATGGTATCAATGTCAAGAAATGGGCGCTTAGAGACCATGTTGCCAGATTAATATCAAGAAACCAAGTTTTCCAAACCCTAACATTCTCGTTCTTAACATCAAAATGGTACTGCATTTGATGAATGTGAGCTACAATACCTTTCAGCCTCCTCATGGCGTTCAGTTTGAAACTTCACAGACTTGCTAGATGTATGTACGAGAAGTCCTTTCGGGGATGAACAAGTCTCACTTCCTAGAATTGATTTATTATCAGCGGAAAAGGAGGTGGCCTCTGAGTCCTCTTCCCTGGTCAAGGAGCTAGTGTCCCTGATAAGGTAACTCCCGTGTCCAGTTTCACCGGAAAACATTGATCTGTCACTCTCAAAAAGCAAATCCTCTTCCGAAAATCTAGAAGACTGTTGCTGATGCAAAATGGTACACAAGTCCTTTGTGAGCGTCGCAATGGAAGATGGCTTTGGGCGAGGAATGCAAGTCCTTCTCTTTGCAGGCTTCATTCTATCAACCAAAACTGACCGAGAAGGACCTATCAAATGTATATGAATAATTAAAGCTCTGGATCAATTCCATGACAATTTGAACTTCAAGCCAAGACACTCAAGTATTAAGCAGTGACGATGAATAAAATCAGCAGATGAAAATGGGCTTCCAAGATAATCATTAAACAGGTCTTCAGAGATATTTCAGCTGTTTCATAAATTCACCAACATATTAACTTACATATACCTGTTAACTTATTGTCATAAGTAGTGCCAAAATATGCATAGCTCTCGAAATTAGAACCAGCTGACCCCGAGCTTGATCTATTGCTGGCATCATCATCCATTGCCTTCCAGAAACTATCATTGTAAATTGACGCAATACTTCCATTCACCGCATTTTCGTAAGTTCGCTTCCTTTTAAGGGAACCTGCTTCTTTATATTTACCATATGCTATCTTGATTCTTGGTTCTTTAGGATCCACAAAGTCGTCCGGTTCTGCTCGTGCGTGGAGAGGGGCATAATTCGTGAGACTGCCCTTAGTCCTCCACCGTGAACCGCATGCGTTGCATAGTACTGGCTTATCTGGAGGTCCGTTGCGCCAAAGAGGGGTGCCTATCAGACAACATATCCTAAAACTGGTAAGAAATCAGATAAAATGGTATACTTGTATATGAAGCTGCTAAAAGAAATGTAAGTTTATTTCAGACAAAGCTGTCGTCCAACTCTTTCAATTTGACGAATGACATAGATTGAAAACGTACGTATCTTTCGAAGTGAAGAATGGAAATTGTAGATTGATTAACACATCACAGAACCCATTGAAGCAAGCCAATAAAGCATTGCAGAGTTTGATGCTTAGAACAGTCTGATAACAATAACACTGAAGAGATTTAAGCCCAAAAATTCAAGACTGGTAAAGTTACAGTCTGAGCTACAAGCAGAAAATCAGCACATCAAAAGTATCCATGTCGCAAAGCAGCAACTTTGTAACGAATTGTAACGGTATGTCATATGAGAGTGGCCGTATAATGTACTACTACATAGAGACTAATGGAATCAGATTAGGGTACCAATTCAAACATTTACCGAACAGGATGGGCTAGACAAGATCATCATACACAATGAGAATTTCAATTGATAATATTAAAAAGTACTGGAGATCCCAAAGAGAAGTGAACACAGCAAACAAGACAAACAGAGAAGGGAATAAAGCAAGGAACAAAAGGAAACCCTATTAATAGATTATTCAATCAAAGTCCAGCACCAATGTTCAGATAAACAAAACAACTAACAATAGCACCTTCGGTTATGTCACTCTTCAATTATTCTACCTAAAACAACTTAATAAACAAACATGAATCACTTCATGTTTGTCATTAACTCATCTTTATCCAGATAAGCTCTTCCTTTCAGCATATGACTTAGTCCAACTTAACAAGTCAAGTCTTAAGCACATCTCATTCATATACACAACCCAGAAAGAAAAGGAAAGAAAACTCATCAAAATGCAGGGCCAAAAAAAACTCACTGGCAACTCCACAGTGACAGCAGGGTCCTTGTTTCCCCATGTTCAAATCCTTTCCTCGTACAGACTTTAAGGAAAATCAATCACCAGTCCCAGAACAATCAAGAAGCTGACTCTTCTTCAGAAAAAAAAAATCAAGTCTTGGACCCAGAAACAAAACAACACATCAAAGCTTCTGAAAAAGTTAATCACTCCAGCCCCTCTTAATGTAGCGGATTGATTTAATCACGCTTGCAGATTTCAAGCGAGGGAGAGGCGCAAGAAAACATGAAAATACAAAACGTTAAAAACATAAAAGCAATCAGAAAGTTGAGGCTTTTAGGCAATGAGTGAGAAGGAATTGAGAGGTTGCTGTTGGAGCTGAAAATGAGTAGAATTCAATGGAGAGTGTGAAGGGGCATTTGGGTGAGTTGTGGAATATGAGAAAATGGGTTAATGGAGGGAGAGAAACACAAGAAAGTGAGGAAGAAGAAATTGGGAAGGTGAAATGGTTGTGGGCATGACCTTTGCCTTTGTTGAGACTTAGTATTGTATATCAAGTTAATGCTCTGTTTCTTATTAGTTTCCTAATTTACAATATCATTTTCAAAATATCATTATCATGTCATCATATTGAATTGTTCATTCCTTTCATTTATTTATAAACCTCAAACAAAATCTCCAAAACATGATGAGGGAAAAAAAGGGAAATAAATAAGAATTCAAAAGAATAAAAAAAAGAAAGATGGTTAACAATAAGGAAGGCTATAAGGAAAAATTATTGGATGGAGGAGATCCCACATGACACTTTGACAAATTTAAGTGACACGTGATGATTTACCATTGATTTTGAATTTTTTTTTCAACACGCCATGTGATTAATCAAAACGTCACTTGACATCTCCGCATTGATGTGTCCACAATTCACATGATGGATTGTATCCACCAAAAAATTTCTCGGCTACAATATGTGTTGGTGTATCTATTTCAATCTCAGATTTTTGTATGAGTCTATGGGGCATTGCATTATTTATATGAATGGGTGATGTTTGTTGAATGATAGGTGCCTAAAGCCTTTCATTTTGATGCAGCTTGCTTGAAATACTTTCCTACTTTTCAATGAGCAATTATTTGAGATACTTAATGGAGGTGAGCAGACTTGAATTGCTTAATGTGAAAGAAAGTTTTACTCATTCAACAATACCTTTCTCTCAAATTAATTGTCAATTTAAAAATAGTTTTAACATTTAGTTATCATTTCTTACCTATTTTTACTTACTGATAATTTTTTATGTGATTCAAAATTTTATTTAATATATTTCAATAAAAAAATTAATTATATATTTAAATAAGGTGTGCTCTTTTTGGTTTCATTTAAATTTGAACTTCTGTTTAGCTTAAGAATCAAATTGAAAATGTCAAATGGTGAAGGATGCGTTCAAATTAAATCCAGTTTACAAAAACATTGGTTTGTTAAATTACTCTCACTCACATCATGTTTGACTCTCCGTAATAATTACATTATTTTTATTCTATTTTTTAGTGTGTATTGCTAATTCATATATGATTTTATATTTTTAGCAAAATTAATAGTTTTGTTTTTGGAGTTCGAAGAATCATACTCATTTGAAGTCGGCTCAAATTTTGAGGAAGGGTAATGCGTGATGACCCAACCCTAGGTCTTTCAGTTAGACTCATGGCTAGCCCATTGTTGTCATTCAAAATCGAACACATGACTGGACTATGTGGTGATCGATATCAACACTAACTCAATTCTAAAAAAGACATGTTTCATCTGCGAGATTATTTATTATTCTTGACTTCAAGATAAGAATGATCATTCATCATGCTCATATGATATCATTTTTACATTATCCTTTTTTTACATTATACTTTTATTTTCACACATACGATAATATTATTTCAAAATCAACAGAGTATTATCTAACAAAAATAATTTGATCAGATCTAGCTGAGCACATAATTCTAACTAGTGACCGTAGCATATGGAACTTATTTTTTATTTGAGAAGGAAGGAAAAAAATTATTTGTTTTGTTTGGACTAAAATAATTTTGAATTAGGTATCATACATTTCTAGTTTTGAGCGAGTCGAACCAATATTGTTAGATTTTCAATAAATGAACTGAAAATCATTTTATTTTAACCATACTAAACTTAAGTCCTATAAGCAAACATCTCTTACACTTTATTTATTTCTGTTTAAAGTCACTAATAACATAATGTTAGAAATTTTAGGAATAGATACTGTCAAGAAGAATGAACATAAAACAAATACTCCACCTAAAGAAATTATACGAACTCTTTTGCCTACAACCAATTATCAAATCCACTTGATCTTGGTTTTAAGTTAGGTTCACCAAGCAACCACTACGCTATTAATTTTTGAGCGGTTAATATTGGATTGTATTCTCACTATGACTAAAAAGCATATGTTTTTAATCATGGTTCAAAAATTCAATGTAAGTCGCCTCTTCTTCTCTTAATAGATGATGTGTGACATTTCACCAAGTGCTTACTCAATGATTTCCCTTTCACTTGGAGAAATATAACATGCTCTCCCTTGATTAATGCTTCTTTATGCCCTTCTTTGTGTCTCCTTCCTCTCTCGGGGACTAACACATGTCTTAGTTACCCTACGATTCCCTTTAGCCCATCCAACTCACTCGCACTTTTGCAAGGCCGCTCGTCGCCTTGCAGCGTCCTTCATACTTGAGATCCCTCTACTCGTGACCTAGGCTTCCAAGTCGTTTCCACGTCTCACTTACTAGTCCCCAAACGAACCATCAGATATGATACCAAATTGTCGGAAAAAGATGAATAAAAATAGTGAGAATTGTTTAGAGAACAAACTCCATAGAAAAACTCACACCTTACTCAAATGTGTTCACTCTTTTTATTGGATGCATTATAATCTACTACACATGGCCTATTTGTAATAACTATAAAGAAAATGGATGGTTATGATTAACTCCATCCATCACTTCAAAACAACATTTCTAAAAAAATCTTGGAATATTTTCTAATATACTTCCTTATGTATGAAGCTCCTTAGAATTCTAGAAATGTCCATATCCTTCTGCTCCCTTCTCTTCAACTGGACTCTTTCTTTTGGGCTTTCTATTGTATTTTCCTTTATCTATGTTATTTGGACCAAACTTGACAATGATATTCAATACTCCGCCTCAATGTCAAGTCCTTCATGAATGTCTTGTCATTCCAACATGCTCGCAAAAATTCTCATACTTTGTACTTAGACTCTTTTGAAGATATCTATAATATATTCCTTTGTCGGATCAACTGAATCTCAATTTCGCCTTGCATACCCTTCTCCGTGATGAAGTGATAGTGCACATCCACATGCTTTGAATAAGCATGAAACACGGGATTTTTTATAAGTCAAATATAGATTATCACAATGCATCTTCACTAATAGTCTACTGACTAATTCAAATATTCCATAAGTTGTATTAGCCAAGTCCTCTCTTGTGCCACCACTGCTGCAGCTCGACACTTCGCCTCTATTTTTGATAGTGACACTATGGGTTGTCGTTTATGTACCACCATATAGCGTTTGAGCTAAAGCTGAAGACATGACCACTTGTTGATCTTTAGGTGTCATCTCTAGCATAGTCAGGGTCACTGTAACTGATAATGTTATTCTCCACTCCCTTTTTGTATGGGATGCCAAAGTCTCTAGTGCCCTTAGCATATCTTAATATCATCTGTACTGCTTTCAAGTGCATCTTTTTAGGATTCTGCATGAACCAACTCACCACAATGACTTTGTGTGAGAGGTCGGGTCTAGTTAAGGTTAGGTAGATTAGATTACATACTAGTTGTCGATACATTGTGATATCTTCGAGATCCATCCCTTCTGTTGAGCTGTAATTGACATTAACTTCCAATGGAGCAGTAGCTTTTTCAATAGTTCTTTTGCATACTTCTCCTGGCACAAGAATGTTCTTCACTTGTCTACCCTGATTCAAGCTCAAGAAAGTTATTAAATTCTCTCCGCTCCTTCATTGAGAATCTTACTGAGAGATTTTTTTCTAGTTCGATAATTTTCATCATCTACAATGATTAGGAGGTCATCCACATACACCAACACACAACTAACTTTTGTCTTTGAACCTTGAATAATGAGCTTGAGTCTAACTGTGTAATGTTATAATCATTACTCATCAGAAACTCGTTTATCTTCCCTTACCATGCCCTTGTTGCTTCATTTCAACCTGTATAAGGTTTTATTTAACTTACACATGTAGTCCGCATGATTCACACACGCATTTAACATATAGAGAGCCCTTCTCTCTACATCATTTTAGTATGTAGTTGTAGTATAGTTTGTATTGTTCTGACTCTTTTCTCTTCATGGATCAATTCAAGACCATGAACGAGAAGTGAACTTTTGTCTCAGGGCTCACTAACCCTAGCCATCATTTAAAGACGATCTATCCAAATAAGTCTAATTTATATTTTCTTGTTATATTCTTTATTCCTCATCATATTATACCATTAATTTACTTAATTTATATGAGTGGAAAATCAGAACTCATACTCCGTTACAAAAATTGCTCTATGCGGAAGAAAAATATGAGATAAGGTCATTGTGCTCAACTTTGAATTCATGTAATCAACCTATGTTACGGAATTCCAATTATATGCACCTTATCAATTATCATGTTTAGTTTAGGATGTCAACATGAAGTGACATAGATCCAAACTGAATATGCATGTTCATTCGATCAACATACTCATCTAATAAGAATATGAATTTGGCTTATTAGAATTAGTAGTGTTTGCATGATAGTGAGGTAAAGTGCATCGTAGAACTAGTTTCTTTCTGTTACCAACCAATCCTTAATTCTTGCTAAACAACTTAATAGATAAGTATTACGACTATAGCGCTCAGATAAGTCCATCACTGCTTATGTTCGATCCGGCCTTACCGGCTTCAAATTTTGTTTGACTTGTAGCATGACCCTCACTTGTGAGGTTTGAAGATATAGCACCATCATAGAGGCACATAACAAAGTCATCCATAAACTTAGATAACCATTAGCAACCATTGTTTATCTTATAAGTTACATCTATATTTCCATCTGATCTGAGCCTGTCTACTAGTAAAAATTATATAAACTTCCTAATGTTGTGGTTGGAAGTATATAGGGGGGCACACTGAATGATTGTTAAAGAGCACATCGAAGCCCAAAATGAAGAGTTCAACACTAGTGAATGGTGTCCCTAAATCAATACATGAGTTTGTTATATTCCTTGGGTTGGAACCTATTTATTTTTTTAAGTGTTTGATCATGAGTAGCCATTAGTATTAGTTTGTAAGCCGATGTTTTAGTTCATGTATTTTTAAGATAAAATCTCATGCATGCGGTTTGAACTCACAACTATAAGGGATAAAAGCGTCAACACAAAAATAAAAACTAAGTTTCTCACTGTCAAACAGTTAAACTATGATCAGATTCTAACCCGAGACACATAGTAGACCCAACCATAAACCTAGATAACCACTAATTGTCATTTACATCATCTTGGTTAATCTCTGTATTTTCTACACAAGTGTGCTCCTAACAAAACTAACAATGAAATACTATCATGGGGCGAGGTGAGTATGCGTTATCAAAGAAAGCGCCCGAGGCAGAAACAAGCAATATGGACAAACAAGAGGTAACTACAAAATTGCAAATGAGAGGGAGGGAATTATAAATCATGTTATCGCCTCAGGGCCTCACCTCAATCTTAAAGCATCAGTGCCTCGTATTGGCTGCTTGCTTTGGGGCCTCGCGAAATGGGGGAGGGTTTATAGATTTATGGATTTATTAGTCGTTATTTTTATTTTAAAACACTCAAGGTGGTCGGCATATTGTCGAAAAGTTGTCAGAAATCTTTCGATCATTTTTCGACCATCGATTTTTTAACCGTAAAATAATAGTTTTTGATAGTGGGTGTGCGCGGAAAGATTTAAATGCGGTTCGATCTTGCATGACGTCGTTCGCCAGCTAGCGTCCTTCTCTTATGCAGAACAAACTCATCTGGGTTAGCCCAATTATTCTTTGTTTGAGTGTTACACTGTTGTATTGATTAGCTCAATTCTTTTTCTCAACTTCTCCTTATTTATTCTCAACTTAGCTATACAATTCCTTTAACATATGTCAGCTCGATTTCAATAAATACTTTATTTTATTTTTTTATCCGAACTTCAAAAAATTCTAAACAAATCTACAAACTTATAGAGGTCGGGATCTACTGTGTGTCACAAAGTGTGTTGTAAGGGCGTCCTAAAGGCCAATTTACTTTTTTCATAAATTTTTTTTATAAATCTTTCACTCACAATGACATAACCTTGCAAACATTTTTGTGAAACTGTTATAATTTGATTTAAATAATTAAAAGTAACAATAGATGACGTTTTAAACTAATTAAAGCGCTGTAGAAAGCATGAGTGAATTAATTAAAAACACCTATACAATAGACGGTTCTTATTAGTTAAAAGTGCCGTTTAAAATTTCTATGTACAATAGACTGCGCATTCGAAAAGCACCATCTAAAGTCATGATATAAAATATACGACGCTTTCAATTAATAAACGTCATCGAAATCTTTCTATGAATCAATTCATGCAGTTGAAAAGCTCTTCAAAATCCGATATTAACCTTGTAACAAAGCTTCAATGAGATGCCATAATATCCCCGATATATAATTCTAACTAGCACTCGAAAGTTGTTAGTAATTATGCAAGCGTATAGAACAAACACACGAAATGATTATCCCTCAATAAAATACACAGCATTTTGGTGCCTCTCTGAATCATGCGTGCATCATTTCCGACTGATAGTTGGAGCCAGGGGCGGAGTTACTTGGGGTAATGCCCCCGAATCTCATCTAAAATATTTATGTTTATGTAATAAATAAAATTAGAAAAAATTTATATATATAAAAAAATAAATTTACATGCTTAATTTCAATTAAAGTTTTAATTTTGCCCCCTCCAAATTCAACCAAAATTTTGATTATATAATATTACTCCCCCAGCAAAAAAATCATAAATCCGCTACTAGTTGGAGCTTTGTGGCAAGTTCCGATCACCACATCCACAATATTCACAGAATTTATGAAATATTGAAATATTGTTGGTTGAGAAAACAGAAAAGAAAAACAGGAAATATTTTAAATATCTGTAAATGCTGACTCATGTGGCCACATTCTAAAATGCACATGCCGCAATTTGGTTGGTGCTGTTATCAAATTCCGATATGTCCTCGAACACTTCAACTCTCAATAGAATGAACGCGGTTTAACAATTCAGTTTGATTCGATTTTTAATAAAAAACAAATCAAATCGTTGGTAATCGATTTGAGAAATTTAAAATCGAACCGAGCCACTAGTTTAACAAAATCAAACCGAATCAAATCTCATAGTTTGATTCAGTTCGGTTAATTTTTTTATGAACTTTATTGACTAATTTAACTTCTAAATAGGAGAATTTTAAAATAAAATCCTAATTTTTTTCGGTTTGGATCAGTTCAATTTGAAAAAATTAAAAACCGAACCAAACCATCAATCATCCGTTTTTCAAAATTTGAAACCGTAACCGAACCATTAACATTTCAAACCGAACCGAACCTTGATTCGGCTCGATTTAATTCAATTCACCGATTCATCAATTTTAATTTACACTCCTACACCACACCACCCTGCTGTTGCTGTGCTTTTGCTCACCCAATAATGAAGAGCTACTCTCTAGGTATACTTCCACAATACTCCCTCCGTCCTCTAGTACATGTCGTTTAAGGTTTATTTGAGTAGATTAAGGTGAAGTTAATGCTAGCGGTTGAACAAATTTAATGAGTGAATGGTTGGTGTTTTTTTAAAAAAATTCGTACAAAAAGTAAAATTGGTAGATTCTGGTGATGAATGATTTTTTTATTAATTATGATAAAGAAGTGATTAATGTTTGACAATTTAAGATAGTTGTTGATATTAAATACGCATTAAAAATTGTTAAGTGACAAGTAAAAGTGTACAAAAAAATTCAGTTAAGTGACATGTAAAAGAGGACAGAGGGAGTAATGAAGTAGAATCAGCTGGGCAAAATAGGGCTGTAGCATTGAGCTGGATTTATCAATCGATTCAGGTTTCAAAGGGCGACGGAAAGCTAGAAGGGAGACATTTATTTGATTTCAATGCAAGTTTCCAACACAATGCAGCACAAACTATACAGCTTGAGTGGCATCTGGGATTATTACAAGTAGTAGACTGGTTGCTGTAGTCCGGTTGGTTACTCTACCATTCCTTGTGTCACGAGCTCTTCCAATCCTCTTTTTAATCGTAGTGCAGCGATTTCGCACTCATCTTCCCTTAATCCTCCAAATGTGACTCTGACACACCCAGGTCCACCGCTGGCACTGCCTGGCAGCAGCACCACCCCGTGCTTTCTGGCCATCCATTTCACGACCTCTACGTCATTCGGATAACTTGCAGGGAGGTTCACCCAGAGGTAGATTGCGCCCTGCCCCCCTTTCACTGCATCTGGCCCGAGAGGCTGAAGAGCATCTATGAGCAGTTCTTTGTTTCTTATGAGAGTTTTGACTTTGTTTTTAACCCACCCACGACCTGAATCCAGGCAGCTCAGGGCCAGGTGCTGTGAGATCACGGGAGCGCAGATTGCTAGATTGTCTTGGGCTTTGAGGAGCTGGGTCAGGCAACCCTCTGATTCCGATGGGTATGCAATCTGTGGAAAAGTAAACACAAAACCCACCTCAGTTACGCACCAACTTTGCACACATCAATCACAAGAATAATTCACCCCTCTCCTTAAGTGAGAACTCAGCTAGAAATATTGAAAGCTGCTTTACATACATATCCGAGTCTCCATCCCATCATGCCATATGCTTTAGAGAAAGTAAAAAGATTGAAAACATGGTTCCCCTCCACGCATGAGTGCTCAAAATTGTCATACAAAAAGTACCTACGAAAGTAGAAGTTTAAACAAAATGAATCAGTATCTTTAAATCTTAACCAAATTTGTCACCATCCAATAAACCAGGAAACAATCATTGTGCGGCTACTGATAAACCAAAGTCTCACTCTTGCTTGAAACAAAGTTCTCTGCCAACTCGCATTGCATAAGATTTGTCATGAAAAATGTCAAACCACCATGACCAGTCATTGCAATCAAGACTAGGGACTCTGACTTGCACTAAATGTATTGCAAGGAGGACTCATAAAGTTGAATGACTTCATTACACTTACTCATATGCATTGTCTACCACGAGCCAGGTGCCAGCTTTTTGGCAGATCTCTGATATTCTCTAGATAAATCAAGGAAACTATCCATCAGAAGGTGCTGATATGGTGTGTTAAAAGGTTTTTACTCTGTTCCAAAGGTTACTTAGCCTACATAGTACATATATAGTGGATAAGAAAGGGAAAACTTCAAAAATAAATACCTTTAGTAGATGATGGGGGATACAGGTCCCTGATGGATTTCCCGGATTGACAACAGAAACAAGCTTCGGTACTGGTTTAGTATTTGAGAGGACCATTTCTAACCAGTCTGCAAATAATATACTTTAAATTATGAATACCGAGTAAGAAAAATGATCTCTGAAGCAAAACATCATATCTAGAATTCACAGTGTCCTACAGCAATGTATCCTCCCCACACATGTTTCTTAAATTTTGATTCATGAAATGCAAAATGTTATAGAATAATGAAAATAAAACATAAAAAAATGTAAGAACTGATCTGCTAATGTGGGAATGAAACCTGGCTTATATGCCGCAACTTTAAACCACCTCCATTTATGAACTACAATCAAAATCTATGTATACTTGAATTGTTATGACTAGCCAGGTGAACATAACAAAACTACAGTGATAAAGAAACACAAAAGATCTTATGGTAGCACTCTTCTTACCAGCATCAGGCTGAAGCGTCTTGGGATCACTAGGACCCACTAGAATTTTACTGATTCCAGTTAGTCGGAAAGAATCGTATGCGTTGAAAAAGTAGGGTGCAAAAAGGACAACCGAGTCCGTAACATCACAGAGAGTAAGTATCAGGTTCATGAATCCCTGCAGAACATATAGACCATATTAACATAATAAAATTTGAAGTGGAATCTTAAATATATGTTAGCTGCCACTCTGAGTGACTTAGACCACCTGATTTGAACCTGAGGTTATCATGACTGAAGACTTGTACAAGCCGTTCTCTTCTTGCAGCTGAGAACAATGATAAGAGCCATATGCAAATCACATTCAACTTTAAATGTATCAAATGCATTTGCTGATTTGCAAATCAAGTGCATACCTTCTTTGTTAATGCCTCTTTTAGCTGAGGAAGCCCTTCATGAGAACCGTACTTGCTAGCTGAGGGAATCCTTGAAATCTCACCCATCTTCTCCAAAACTTCCTCGGGTGGCTGCCAGTAAACTGAACCCTGCGTTGTGAAATTCTTTGAAAATAAGAAAGTAAACTCTCAACAGAACCGCTCTCCCCCCTGCAGGATTCCACTCAAAGTTGGACTTGCATTTACCAATAGGTACGTATACCATTACAAATCAAAATCACAAACCAAGCACGTACACAAACAGACATGGCTTTCATAACCCATTACAAAAATAATAATTGATAATGGAGGGCTTTACAAGGAATCCCACTTCAACCATAAAGTCAGTCACAACTCCAACTCAAACCACAATGAAAATAAATAAAAATAAAATACATTTTATTTTACCTGGGCCAGTGGGATGGGATCTTTTAGGCATTTGCTGAACTCTGAAATCTGCAAAATGAGAAGAAGCTGAGATATCCAGAATACCAAATGCAGACGACATTTAAAGACATTTCGTCGAACAGGTGGCATACCTGGACCATGACCGGCAAACTCGTCCCAACAGCTCGTTTAGCCAGCCTATCATACGAACCCATTTGACCCTTTTCACCGGCGATTCCGTCACAGAAGTAATTTGCTTGAGGAATGGAAGGGGAGCTGGGGTGCTGCTAGAGACTGTGTCCGCCCTTGAGAAGCCAATGAAAACAGTGTCCATGACTTTATAGGCCTTCAATAATTGTTTCATGAAAGTGACGACAAGCCCTGATTTTTTTTTTCCATTATTGATATTTATTTTCACGTGGGACAAAACGTCCGCTTTTGGTGGCAATCATTACGGCTGTACAACGGTCTAGAATCGGATCAGACCCGAACCAGTTTGAAAAATCGAAATTTATCATTCTTTAAAAAGACCATTTAAAGATGGCTCCATTTTATACACATGTTAATGAAATTTTAGTAAACGAGTTGTTTCTCCAGTTTTGTATCGTGTACAATTAACATTGGTCGACATTTACATGACATTGCTGTCTTCTTCTTGATTTGTTTTGCCGTAGTCACGTGCGTCACAGTGGACACGTGTGCTCCATGACTGATTGTTGCAGTTAGTTGTGGCTTGTGGGAATCAAGGCATCCACATATAGCTTAATTAGAAAATAGGTTTGTGTTATGTCAAATAGAAAAAATTAAAAATTTAAGCATATAAATTTTATATCTATATATATAACATTTTTTTTTACATAGAAATACAAATTTTAGGTAGGATTGAAGGGGGCGGCCAACCCCATGACCCCCAGTGGCTCCGCCATTGCCTGACAACATATGGCTTGCCTGTTCTAGAAAAATTGAAAGAAAGTAAAATCGGATGAAAAACTAGATAGAAACTTTGTTAAAATAAACATCGTGGCACTTTCACTTTTTTTTATCCCTAATTAAACATGAATAATAAGGTATAATTCATGCCAAATTCAGTAACCCTTTGATATTTCTTTATGTCAAAATTTTCTTATATGAAATAAAAACGCAATCTTTTTTATGGAATATGTTATGATAATAATCGATAATATGTTCACACCAAATTATACTTTAATATATTTGACACAGTGTTTTAAAAATCTCCGTTCCAGACTGATTAATCGCCGATTAATCGCTAGGCGGTGTTGAAACGTTCCGCCTAGCCATCTAGCCGATTAATTGTTAATGACTTAATTTTTTATTAAAATAATAGTTTTTGAACACCTATGTTTATAATTAATTATTAAATTTATTATTAATATATATAACTCCGATTTACTATTCGATTAATCCCCGTCTAACTGATTAATCATTAATCGATGTGCTCACCGCCTAACGTTTTTTAGAACATTGATTTGACAACACCTTTGTCATCCAAAAAGACAGTGCCGCTTTATCTCTAGATGGAGGTATAGGCTGTGTTTGGTTTAGGGAAAATTTAGTGGAAAGAAAAATGTGAAGGAAAATTATTAAAATCTAATGTTTGATTTAGATGGAAAATATGAGGGAAAGAAAATTATGTGGAAAGTTAGAAGGAAATTTAATGTAAATTAAAATGAGTTTTGAAACTTTCCTTCAAATTTTCCATTCTAAACCATACAAAGAAAAATAAGATGAAATCCATAATGAATTTCACTTTCCATCAAACTTTCTTTTCCCTACAATTTTCCCTAAACCAAACGCAGCCATAGGGTTCCAAATCAGTGCACCTAATTTGAATCCAAATTATTTTATACATGTTAATGACATTTTAGTGAACGAGTTGTTTCTCCAGTTATGTATCATGTACAATTAACATTGGTCCACATTTACATGACATTGCTGTCTTATTCTTTGATTTGTTTTGACATAGTCACATGCGTCACATTGTGGTACATGACAGATTGTTGTAGTTGTGGCTTGTGGGAATGAAGGCATCCGCGTTGAGTTTAGTTAAAATGTTGGGTTGTGATATGTAATGCAAAATTTGTGTCATGTCATCTCATTTCTGTCATAATTTTTTTTTATAAATTTTTCATCCACATTTAATAAATTTTCATTCAACTTTGCAACGGGATCCGCATGTCATATTACACATATCTTCTTTTCTATCAAATAAATTATTTAATATTTGATTTCACATAAAATTTTGATTATTTGCCATATATTTGATTGATATTTATTTATTAAAAAATTATAATTTTCAATCAAACAACTAAAAAAATATATTTAATTTTTCGTTAAATTTAATACACGTTCAAGCTTAAAAGAAAGTAACAATACACAATTATGATAAAATATAATAAATAACGGTTAATTCAAATCAAGATCTCCAAATTGTTGCTAAATATGTTCCACCAGATCTGCTCAGAGCTTATGATGAACATTCCTATCGCGAATCTCAGTCTGTCTCTGAACGTATCGGTGAAATTTAGGAGTAGATCCTTGAGTTACATTTACGGGAGGTTCTCCTTCTTCATCCAATTAATTCATAGTCCTCATCTTCAATTATCATATTATGCAAAATGATGCAAGCATACATTATATCACATATATGATTTATGTACCTAAATCGTGTAGGACCACGTATAATTGCCCAATGACAATGTAGCACGCCAAAAGCACGTTTGACATCTTTTCTTGCTCACTCATGCTTCTCTTTAAACAATTTTCTCTTTGGATTCTCCAGATGAAAATTTTTTTAACGAAGGTGCTCCACTCAGGATATATGCCATCAGTAAGATAATAACCTTTTGTGTATGTAGACATATTTACAATAAATTGAACTGTAGTAGCAGTACATCTTAGAACATTAACATTTTTCTGATTTATAAATCCGATTTTCTTTTATGAGATAAATAAAACCTTAACATTTTTCTTACAAGATAGGGAAGAGGTAAGATGAGAGTAGCATGATGGAAGGGCATCACCATTGAAATTTCGTTGTGAGCTTCGTGTCAGAGTTCGGAGTGATTTATTTCAATGTGAAAATAGGTTTGTGGGCTTCTGAAAAAGAAGCGCTTCCTCCGTACGAAGCGATTTGTAAAAAGATCAATTACTACACTTTAGATATGGAAACGTGGTATTAAATAATAAGGATAATATATTATCACGCTTCTAACTCTGAAGCGTGGTAAAATAATATGGTGAATATTTAATATGTACATTAGAAGCGTGGTAATAGATAAAATAATATTCACCATATTCTTTTACCATGTTTCTAACTGTGAAGCGTGGTAATATGTATATATTAAATATTTATTTTAATCTATTACCACGCTTCCAACTATGAAACATGGTAATAGGTATCTTCTAAATATTTAGTGTATATCAATTTACCACGCTTCCAACTCTGAAACGTGGTAATTGGTATTTATGTAAAATAATAAATAATAAAAAAATTGAGATTAATAAATATAAAAAAAATTATGAAGTAATACTTATAAATAACTAATTATTTAATAAATTTAAGAATTTTTTAATTAATATAATATGAGAAATTAGAAAAATGTATAATTTAACATATGAGTCCATGCGCAGAGGTTTAAAAAGTTTATTTCAATGTGAATGTAAGTTTATGAAAAGAAAATTTATGACAAAATTGAATTGGTATAACACAAATGTGATGTGGCATGACACAAACCTCATTTTTAATTTATTTTGACCAGAATGTCAATAGGTTTAGGTGGGAGCAAAGAAAGAAGATGAGAATAGTGGAAAAGATGGGAGTAATAGGGAAGATCAGAGCCACAAGGAAGAGATGAAGGTGGAGATGGTGGGCTGCGGCGGTGGGTCGTCGGGTGTGGAAGAGGGTTGATTTATATACATAAATAATTAATAATTGAGTTAATAAATTATTTGATATGAGATTTAGTGCAATCAGCAGTGTAGCTAAGCAAATTTACAATCACGATAGTTTTAAAGAAAGCAAGAGTGGTATTTTTTTAAGGGATAAAATTCAAAAGGGGCCCTGAACTATCGTCACTTATCCAATTGTGGTCAGAACTACCACGATTTCCAAATAGGGTGCGATGAAAAAAAAATTGTACTGATTTTCTAAAATAAAATTTACCGTCACATTCTCAAACTAGTATTATTATAAGACTTAGATTTGTGTGCGAAAATTACTTCGTTTGGTTATCAAAAGACAACGTTTTCTTTATGTGCACAAAATGATATAATTTATTTTGATAACCAAATGACGTAATTTTCGCACACAAATCCAAGTCTTATAATAATATTAGTTTAGGAATGTGATGATAAATTTTATTTTAGAAAATCAATCCAATTTGTTTTTCATTGCACCCTTTTTGGAAATCATGGTAGTTCTGACCGCAATTGGGTAAGTGGTGATAGTTCAGGGCCCCTTTTGGGGTTTTCCCCTTTTTTAAAACATGGATAACTTTTCAAATCAGGAATGATAATTAATAAACTGATTAATAAAACTTAATTAACTTACTGAATTTTAAAAATTACACAAAAATCCTACACAAAAAATAAATCGTAAAATGTGAATAATACAAAATCTTTTTTTGTATTGTTCCATAATAAAATTATAATAAATCATTCTGTGGTTGATCAAATCCTAAACAACATACAATAGCTATTGGAAAAATTCTGAATTTAGACCAAACTGATTTTATTAAAAATAATTTGAAATAGATAAAATTTATTTTAACTATATGTGAAAAAAAACATATTTAACATTTGTAATAAATTATTATTCTGTATCAAAAATCATTAAATATGCCCAATGTAGATGCATACTTTAGCAACCATTAGAAGTTCACAAACCATTAAATCAACCAGAATGGCTGATGAGTGTTTCAGCACCACCCATTGCAACAACCAATAGATACTTTTTTTTAAAATAATTGTTTTTATTAAATATAAATTACAACAGACACTCAACATCAAGATTCGAACTCTGATTATGAAATTTGTCACGATTTATCTTTCATCCTCTTTAACACCAGACCACACCCCTAATACATACAAATATTAGGGACTCCTCACAATTGGATAGGCACCACCCATTAACAGTTAAAGAGAGCAAACTCTCTGGTGCTGAGATCTGGTTCATACTGGTTGGAAACACAACCATTTATCCATATTCCAGAGTGATTTTTTCTTATAAAAGGCACTTTTCAACTCTGATGCGGGTTACTGGTGCAAAGATATCCAGACAACCAAAAACTAGTCGTACAAAAAAATTCCCAACACATAAGTTGCGCAGATTAATTGCAACTTATCACATTTGAGCCTTCTGAGCTGGAATTGACTCTGAATTCTGAGTTTGTTTGTTTGATTCTGCATTCAGTGACTCAGCAATGCGTTCTGCTTCTAATTTCTCAAGTAATGCTTGATTGCGCATGGCTTCTGCCATCCGTTTCATCGTTTTTTCCTCTCCATCTAGTTGCATTTTAACTATCATCTCTGCGTCCTTGTCGATGCTGTTCAGGTATTCCTGAATGGCAGTCTCCTGCATATAGATATTGAGTCAACAATGGTGGAGAGAATAACAAGCTAAGTTTTGTTAACACAATACAAGTAGATAAGCACTAAAGTAGGTAACGACGGCTTGACTCATTAAGCTCCCTTCAAATACAAACTTTGGGAGTAAATTAAGCACTCTAAGAAAAGTCTATCGATTTAGTGTGCTATATCTGAGATGTATCGTTAATATTTCAAGAATTATTCGTTATTGCGAGGCTAGGTAGCTCTATCTTTCTCCTTCAAAGAGCAAGAGGAACTCTTTGAACTAGAGACAGGTCGAGACGAAAAGAAAGCTGATGTCTTCACAAGTGCATAAACCAAAAATACATGAGACTGGTCGAGAACACAAAAGAAAGCTGATGTATCAAAAATTTCAGTAGACTCACAAACCAAGAATCTTAAAATTCACAATCACTTACCGTTTCATCTATCTGCTTATTAACAGACTGCATATGCTCCACCATCTGACGGACCTCCGATAAAATTATCTGTTCAGGGACTTTACTAATGGCAGCTTTCTTCGCTTCAGCCTGCAGACAATTAAGGGGGCAGATAAATGGAGGATCAGATTGACGAACATACACTAGCACAACAGGTGGGGAGGCCGGGAGGCATGTAACAGCCCCGACCCTTTACTGTCTCCGTCCGCCCAGTCGATGTGGGATGTAACATTCCATCGGACTCTGTCGATATTTTTTGTGTTGGTGTGCTGCCTCATTCGAGGCATCTGCACCTAAAAAATCTCGACACTGAGTATGGAGTCTTAGCCCTAATTAAGGAAGCTAAGTATCTTCCACCCAGTCGATGTGGGATGTAATGCCATATCGTACAAGAAAGGGGAATCATTGTTTGGCATTTAGAAGTCGTATTCTCAACCCACAAATCGAGCTCTAGCATTATATCTTATAAACTCGAATTGCATCTTCAAAATCAAAACCCAGCATCAACTTTGTAATGCCAAGAAGACTACGTGAACGTGAAATGCCAGAACAAAATCCCAAGCCACAACCACAAACAGTTCATCAATTCAAGAGTTGGTAATAAATATCAGCGGAAAACAAACAACCCAAATATCTCAACTCCTGATTAAGTTAGTCCTAAAACAACAAGGCGACTGGTAGGGCACAAATTTACTCGGAAGCAGAGAGATTATTCAGAAAAAAAATACTTGTTGGATGCGCTGCTGGAGTTGCAATCGGTAGGAGCGGATTCTCCTCTCTTCGTACCCGGAAAGAACCCTAACGTAGAACATCGCCTTTCTACCAAACTCCAGCAGCTTCGCCATCGACTCACAAGAAGATGCTCATCCGATCACTGCCGGCAACAAGACTTCGCGGCCTTGACCAGCAAAACATACGACACCGTATTGATGGATCCAGATCTGATTCAGGAGCCAGTAAATGACATAAACCCTTGAATATTATATAGGCCCATTACTGAAAGCCCATTCGGCCTGGCCCAGAAATTATACATTTGTTGTCAGCTACAACACCGATCACTAGTTGCGTAAGTAGGAGTGTTCATCGGTCCAAAATCGGATCGGACCGGAACTGATTTGAATCGGAATCAGAATTAAAATATGCTATGAATTGAAAATTGAAACGGACCAAAAAATTTTGGATTTGGACCGGATTAATAAAAAAATTAATTAATTTTAATTAAATTGTGAATTTAAATAATTTTATTTATATATTAAATAAGATATATATAAATATAATAATAAAAGTTTTTATTGAAAAATTAATAATCCGGTCCATTCCATTCCGGTCTGGACCGAAAACTAGAATCTGAAAAATTGTTGGACCAAAGACCGGACCAGAATCATTCGGTCCGGACCGATTCGGTACATTCCGATCAGGTTCCGAATCATTTTTCGGTCCCGACTGGATTTTTGTACACCCGCATATCACCATCCTTCTTATATGTTTAAAATAATTTATCTACAAGAGCGCATGTTAATATGACCGCAGTGAGAGAGTGTTCTTGTCCAAAATCTCCAATTGTAGAAATTTTGTAATAATAAAACTTTTATTTTTTGTAATTAAATTGTAGAAATTCTAATTGATACAACGTTCTCTATAATTTAATGTACCATCATATTGATGGTCAAGTGATCATGTGATGATTTGTTTTCATGAGCCTTCGAATCTATTAGTAGGATGTTTGAATTATTTTTGTATGTTTATTTTATTCATTATATAAAAAAAAGTAAGTTTGGTGTCATTTAAGTCTGCTATCTTTCTTCCATACATTTCAAGAAACTTGTCATCTTAAAAATTGTTGGTTAGCTTATCTTACATTAATTTGGCAACTATTAATAGCTGGAGTCTTATCTTAGGCCTGTAAAGCTGGCCTGTTTTGATCTGGTACTCAGAGGTGGTTCTTTCTAATATCTCCAATTTTGGGTTTGTTAGATAGTGTCTCGAAAAGAAAAGAGAAGGGAAATTAGTAAATTTTTTAATTTAATGAGATGGAAAATTTTGAGAAAAAAAATGTCACATACTAATATTATGAAAAATTTAGGTTTATAATAAGTCAAAGGGAAAACCCCAAAAAGGTCCTGAACTACTAGCATTTACCCAATTGTGGTCGAACTAGGGTTGTTAATTGAGTAGGATAGACCCAGACCCAAACCCATTTTTTAAAGATCTACGTCTACCAATTTGGTTCTTTGGACTCATTAGGGTCTACTCATTTGGGTCTTGGACCCATTAGAGTCTACCCATTTGAATCCTTATAATGAATCTCTTTGGGTATTCTATAATAATTAGTTTATTTGGATTTAAAGTAAATTAATATTTATAAAAAATATTAATTAAAAAAGAAAAATATTTTTTAAAAAATAAGAAAAATTAAAAAAAACAATTAAAATATATTTGAAAATAAAAATATTTTAAAAAAAATTTAAAATAAAAAATTTATTTGTTTGAAAATATCATTTTTATAAAAATTAATTTTATTTTAAAGTGAATTTAAATATAAACATATATTTTCATAATTTATTATTTTTATAAATTGATATTTATTTATTTTATTTTATTTGATACTTGAACATTAGAAGAATTGTTTTGGGTCTAACGGGTCCAAATAATGGGTCTGGGTTTGAATCCAATATTTATAAAATTATTAGGTCTAGATCTGGGTCCGGACCCGAATGAAATGGGTCAGGGTCCTTCCAAATGAGTCTGGACCAGACTCGTTGACACCCCTAGTCCGAACTACCACGATTTTCAAAATGGGTGCGATAAAAAAATTGACTGATTTCGATTAATGTTTGAGTCAATTTGTTTGATTTCTTAAATATAATTGATCATATTAAATTTATTGAGGATTATGGATGATTAAGTATGAAAAGACGTCGTTTTGTTTATGTGCGGAAAAAATATTATTTATTTTGATTGCCAAATGACATAATTTTCACACACGAATGTAAGTCTTGCGATAATATTAGTTTATGAGCGTGACTGTAAATTTTATTTCAAAAAATCAGTCCAGTTTTTTTTTTCATCGCACTTTTTTTTGGAAATCGTGATAGTTCGAACTGCAATCAGGTAAATGATATTAGTTCAGATCCCTTTTGAATTTTTTCCCTAATTTAAAATACCAAACAAGGCAAGCATAAAATTAAACTTGTTTTAAAAAATAATTCCTTATCTTTTTTTCCCTCTTAAACCAAAACCTTATAATTCAATCCCCACTTAACTGCTCTTAGGTTAGGGTTTGGTCTGGCACTGATTCTTTTGTTATTGGTTGTTCGTGGCCTGTTTGTGCGGATGCCAAATTTAACCAGGCCACGTATCTCTATTGTCATGTTCCTGTCAATGTTGTGAATAACCTACAAGTGATCTACCCCTGTGCTTGTAGTCATTGAATCAAAATTTGGTACTGTGTGTCTGTGTCAATGATACCCACCTTGTCAAAAAACCCTACTTGATTATTGTTAATAATTATCATATGATTTTGTATTTCAAAATCTAAATATAATTTATAAAATTTATTCCTATATCAACAGCATGCATACTTTAACTAAAATGTGCTTATAACTTATATTAGTGAGCTAAGTTAATAATTAAAAGGGAAAAATTCAAAATGGGCTCTGAACTATCACCACTTACCCAATTGCGGTTAGAACTACCACGATTTCCAAAAAGGGTGCGATGAAAAAAAATTAGATTGATTTTTTAAAATAAAATTCACAATTACATTCCAAAACTAATATTATTATAAGACTTAGATTTGTGGGCGAAAATTATGTCGTTTGTTTATTAAAATAAATTATATCATTTTGTGCACATAAAGAAAACGACATCATTATAACTAAATGACATAATTTTCACACACAAATTTAAGTGAGTTTTTTTTTCATTTGGCCTTCTTTCAACATTTGTTTTCGAAAATAGCCCTGCATGAGAAAAGTTTTCGGAAATGGCCTTCTTTTGGCGAGCCGCTGTTTGAAAAGGCGGTTGGGTTGAGGGAAACCGTTGTTTGAAACAGCGGTTCGACTGATGTGCTGACTAGGTTGGGTTGAAAAGGCGGTTGGGTTGGATCATACTTTTGCATTTTCGGCCACTAGTGAGGATTTTCTTGATTGTCCATGGGTAGTGAGGTTTAATCTGCATACTGAAAACTCCCTCCCTCTAATAAAGTAGTTATGAATCCATCTAACCCATAATCAATGGCGGATCCAGGTTTTTTTTTTAGGGACAAATTACATGATCAAAAAAATGGGTTGAATTTGGGGGAGGGGAAATTAAAAATTTAGTTGAAATTACAAATATAAATTTATTTTTTATATACAATTTTTTTTTACCATAGGTAGAGGAATTTTAAGTGGGATTCCCGAGTGGATATGTCTCTGCCCATAATGAATCCTTTTTAAGTGCAATATCCCATAATGAGTCATTTTTAAGTGCAATATCCCAAGCTTGGGGCAATAACCAAGCAATGTTAGCCTGAGAAAATTTTTTAATTCCAAGACCCCATTTTTTCTTTGGGCTTCAGGTGTTAATGTTATTAGCGCTTTAAGGTATTTTCAGAATCCAAAAATCTTGAAGCTTAAAAACAATAAAAAAATATGAATCCTAAAACACTAAAATTCTTAAGTCATGAAACAATAAAACCATAAAAGACTATAAATTTTAAAACATTGAAACCTAGAAGCGTCTCAATCATCCAAAACTAAGCGTCGTTATATATCCGATTTCCCATTTACCATATCATTATTTTTGAATGAAGAAATTCATGTGCAAAATGACTAATAGTGAAAAAATATCCTAATAAATACATTATCGAGTGAAGTAATAGAATCACCCATCACCAAACTAATTAAGCTCCCTAAATATTCCAATTCATGAATGAAGTTTGAATTTCTTTCGATTCATGAAACAAGTTACTTCCTCCATCCTCTAATACATGTCGTTTAAGGTTAATTTGACTAGATTAAAGTGAAGTTAATGCTAGCGGTTGAACAAATTTAATGAGTAGGTGGTTGGTGTTTTTTTTTAAAAATTTGTGCAAAAAATAAAATTGGTAGATTATTACTGGTGATGAATGATTTTTTATTGATTATGATAAAGAAGTGATTAAAGTTTGACGTTTTAAGATAGTTGTTGTTGATATTAAATACGCATTGAAAATTGTTAAGTGACAAATAAATGAGGACAAAAAAATTTGGTTAAGTGACATGTAAAAGAGGACAGAGGGAATAAAATTCAACCCTCAAATTCTGTTTTTTCAAATTCGTCATTTCTTTCAATTTATATATTATTCGATGTAAGGGATTTTTTCAAAGGCATCTTTTTTATATAAATATGTTTTGGGGGCGTTTTATATTACTGGATTGCTAAGAGAGCCACAATATATGGGCTATGTTTGCGTTAAGATAGTTTTTGCATTGAAACTTGTTTGGAGTCTTTCATTTTTGGTGATTGTGGTAGACATGAAAGCTTTTCTGATATTTCAATATTAAATAGTAATTGTTTGATATGTTTGATCGATGAATATATTATGAATTTTGCATAAAGGACAAGTAACATCCACACATGACATCTACTCCCTCTGTCCTCTTTTACATATTATTTAATCGAATTTTTTTGTCCACTTTTATTTGTCAACTAACAATTTTCAATACGTATTTAATATCAACAACTATTTTAAAATGTCAAACATTAATCACTTTATCATCATAATCAATAAAAAATACATTCCTCACCAGTAATCATCTATCAATTTTACTTTTTGCACGAACTTTTTCAAATAAACATCAACCACCTACTCATTAAATTTGTCCAACCACTAGCATTAACTTTACCTTAATCTATTCAAATTAACCTTAAACAACATGTAATAGAGGACGGAGGGATTATAGAATATAAACTCATTAAAAGGTGGAGTAACTCCGATAGGTGCTTCCGGCGCAGCCACTGGCATGGCCAAGGATTTATCTGAAACAGTAGAATCCGGTGGTGTACAACCCAAAAAATCACCTCCCATCAGTGGCGGAGCCAGGAAATTTTTTTGAGGGGGCAAAATTACATAATAAAAGATTTGGGTTGAATTTGGGGGGGGGCAAAATTAAAAATTTCGTTGAAATTATACATATAAATTTATTTTTTATATATATAATTTTTTTTTACACTAGTCAGAAAAATTTTTTTTGAGAGGACAAAATTACATAATAAAAGAATTTCGTTGAAATTATACATATAAAATTCATGCATGCAATTTGGCAGATCGAAGCAGCTACTTCAATTATCACTCTACTAGTCCTACATGTGTGATCGTTTAGTTGTAGCTTGCTCAAAGGGTATTGAAATTATCAAAAGTAGATTTACGTAATCTCAAATGTTGTTATCTTCATATTATCATCTACATAAAAATTATTTTAATAAATCTTTCATCCACATTACAAATATTTTTCTACAACTCTATATATATATATGAGAAGATCCACATATAATTTTCTTTTACCTTTTTATTATTAAATTAATTTTTGAAAAAAATATATTTCCAAGCCTCTACTGGGTTCATAAAAGTCTAATATTTATAGTTTAACAAATATTTTAATGTCTTTCAATGATTAAAGATCGTAATTAAGAGAGAGTGATCAAATTCAAGGAAGGATCAAAGATCAAGCTTTCTGTGATCTTTAATCTTTAAAAGACATTAAAATCTGCGTTCATTTATAAATAATATTTTCTTGAGAAAATTGTAAAAAGGAGGGTTGTACTATCACATTTTTAAATTTGACAGGCATTACTATTGAATTTTTCAATTTCAAGGAATGTTCCAATTTGGGACTGTTGTGTAAATACTTAATTTACGATTTCACCTTAAAATTTTGAAACTTTCCTTGATATTGCAAATTCGGATGCATTGTGTAATTGATTAATAATACATTTATTTCTTAAAAATATTTTTTAAGTATTAGAGAAAAATGAGAGTAAAATTTAATGATTTTTTTTCTAAAATATATTTTAATAATATATAAATACGTAACATACAAGTTTAGAAAGTCCTTTTAACATCAAATTCTTTCAAATTCTCTTAATTGGAAGGATTTTAAATGGATTAGGAGGATTCAATCTCTCCACATTCTTTAAAAATTCAGGGTCAACTGATTTTTCCGAATTCAGCACAAACCTTTCGTTTCTATCTTAAAACCAAGTTTGAATCCAGACCTAATTTGTTTAATTATTGCTCATATATTTATGATTTATCCACCGCTTGAAAAATATGAATTTTTAAAATCTTTATTCTACCACAGATTTATGCAAAATCATTCAAAAATTAAATATATGGTTGTGTTGTTTTTCAGTGTAATGACATTGGATTAAAGATAAAAATCATTCAACACGGTTTTTTTATATATGAGTGGTTGGATTAAAGATAAAAAGTTTAAGGGTGAAATCATAAATTGACTATTCACACAACAATCCAAAATTGAAACATTCCTTGGAATTGTAAAATGTGTTAGTAATGTCTGTCAAATTTAAAAATGGAGTAGTACAACCTTTTTTTGCATTCTTCTCTAATTTTTTATGGACCTGTGTAACATTTTGAAATATTTTTTTCATAAATGAGTATAATATTAAAAAGATAAAAGAAAATTATATGTGGGTCTCATACATATAGAGTTGTAAAAGGACATATTTAATGTGGATGGAAAATGTATATAAAAGAAAACTTTAAGAAGATGATATTTTTGGGTGATTAATTGAAGTAGCTTAGATCTGCCAAACTGCATGCATGAATTGACTATAAGTACCAACCTATCACCATCTCTTCGATCAAACCGTTGTTGCTTCGTTGATATAAATACCGATACTGAGATGTTTATTTTTGGAAAGAAGACAGCTCGGACAATTATCCACCAATTAATAACCAACTTGATGGATTCCCTCTACCTAAAAATATCATCTTCTCCCAAGATGCTTTCCTCCTGCTGTCAAGCACCTTACTATTGGAACAAGCACAAGAGCAATTTGAGCTTTACAAGAATAACATGTAGCAGGTCAGACAGTGAGAGAGCTGCACATGCAAGCTCAGTCAGTGCAATCACGGGCGGTACTTCTAGGGTTGTAACACCAGATTCTACTGTTTCAGACAAATCATTAGCCATACCAGCGGCTGTGCCGGAAGCGCCTAGCGGCATTACTGGGATTGGGATAGTGAAATTTCTTCATGGGAAAAACTATTTCATCACTGGTGCAACTGGATTTCTCGGCAAAGGTAACCTAAAAAAAGTTTTGCAAATAATATTGACAGCATCCTCTGAACATGCAAATAGCAATAAAGCGTTATCTTTATGAGATATAGATAGATCCTAAATACTTCATTGTTGCAGTGTTCCTTGAGAAGTTATTGCGATCAACCCCAACTACGGGTAAAATTTATTTGCTGATCAACGCAGAGAATAAGGAAGCTGCGAGAATGAGACTGCAGAGTGAAGTAATTATAACATCTTACATGAATATGTGATCAAGTACACAGGCTTTGACAGATATCTATTCATTCTCAGTGAAATAGTGTGTCAACTATAGATTGCGTTTTGCAGATCATAGACTCTGAACTGTTCGTTCACCTGAAACAAATGTATGGAGACTCGTATAACGATGTCATGATGAAAAAGCTGGTGCCGATTGTTGGGGATACAAGCAAAGCTAGTCTGGGAATGGACGCTGATTGTGCTGAAGAGATAGAGAAGGAAGTGGATGTGATTGTCCATTCAGCAGCTAACACAGTTTTTGATGCAAGGTTTTATGTGCTTGTTATTTAACTCGTGAGGCCTTGACCCTTATATGACCGACCCTCTTGTTCCACTGTGGCTGAAATAGGGTGTTATATATGTTCATCGTGTAGGTATGATGTGTCCATCGATGTCAACATTAAAGGGTCATACAACCTCCTCAGCTTGGCAAAACTGTGCAAGAAACTCAAGGTTTTTGTGCACGTATCCACTGGTAATTTAGTAAACTTTTAGCTTCTTATATACACAAACTCAGGTCAACTTAAAGATCTAGCTAGTCACAAAAACACTTATTGAGCAGCATACGCTAATGGGGAGCGAGAAGGAATTATCATTGAGAAACCGTTGAGGATGGGAGATAGTGTTGAAGCAGCAGGCTGTGATGGTGGGCTGTCATCATTCGAGGCGCTGGACGTGGATGCCGAAATGAAGCTGGCTTCTAGTGTAGCAGCCTCCACTGAAAAAGATATGGTAACACAGAAAATGAAGGAACTCGGTCTACAGAGGTAAACATGTGGTTGCATCATTAGATCCCACTCGATCAATTCTTAGTTTGATACAAAATTTATATTTTTAATTATCATTCTTATATTTGATAAAACCTTATAATTCATAATTCTTAAGTTTAATGTAATTAAAATATAATTGATGGTTCAAGTACACTTTTTCTAACCTAAATTCATTATTTTAAATTTAAGTATATTTCTTTATAATTTAAAATTCTTTTCTTCTACCATTTTATATTATTCTGTCTCAGCTACTGTCTGGCAAGAAAATTTGTCTCTCTCTCTATCCATCACTAGCATGTTATCCAAGGCTGTGTGTTGACTTTGGCAGGGCAAAGTTATATGGATGGAGAAACACTTACGAATTTACCAAGGCTATGGCGGAAATGATAATCGACAGATTTAGGGGAGACATACCAGTCGTCATCATGCGTCCAACTGTGGTTGAAAGTGTCCTAGGAGAGCCTGCTCCAGGATGGATGCAAGGGAACAGGTACATATCGATATATGAAATAATTTTGCACAAATATATCTATATATATACACGATCCAATATATAATTTGTTACTACTAGTGTATGCTTCTTCTTCCAACAAAATCTCACTTTTTTAGGGTTAATAATGACTGTTTGAAATTGACTCAGAATGGTCGACCCCCTTATCATTTCGTACGGGAAAGGACACTTACATGGATTTTTGACAAGTCCCGATGCCATATTAGATGTTGTGAGTAAAACCAATGTTTCAACCTTTTCCTCCTCTTTTGATATGATCTTTTATTCTTATATCCCTACCAGTCTTTGATTAATTTTTCTGCAAACACCTCTAGATTCCGGCTGACATTGTTGCCAACGCCATGCTGGCAGCCATGGCAAAACATGGACAGAAAACCAAGCCTAGCCTAAATGTCTACCACGTAGCATCCAGTGTCGTCAATCCTCTTTCAGTGGGTGATATATTCAAATATGCTCATAAGTACTTTATTGGCAATCCCATATGTGGAAGGATGCGCGTCAATGAAATGCAATACCTAAGTTCACTAGAGAACTTCAAGTCTTATATGGTCCAACACGAACTAAATCAATCAGCAATCAAGACTGCAGCAAAATTTAACAGTTCACCTGAAGGACTTAAGGCAGCACAGAAGAAGAAAATTGAGCATTTTTTGCATCTAGCCAAGATATATGAGCCATATTCGTTCTATAAAGGACGGTAATATGAGTGTCACGCACATTAATTATGATGCAATAATAGACTAGAGAGCTCTAGCTAAGATATTTAACTCATTTTTCTTTTCTTCCTATTGGGCTAGTTTTGACAGTTCAAATGCCACAAAATTGATGAACGAAATGTCCAATGAAGAGAGGAGGAAGTTCAGAATTGATGTGAAAAGTCTCGACTGGGAGGACTATTTTGTGAATGTACACGTTCCAGGCCTGATAAAGTATGTGCTGAAGAAATGATGCCACGAAGACAGAATAATTACCTTGAGAAGTTCCACATTTTCAAGGATGACAAACTAAGCATTGTATCATGAATGATTATAAATTAGCTAATAAATGGTGTACTTCTTCTCTTATATATATAATGTACACTATGAGGGAGTTAGTATGTAAACTGGGTTTACTTTGCAAATTGTTTATCATTATGGTTTGTTTTGTTGAAAAAAATAAATAGTATATTGTGATTGATGAAATAATTATTTATTAAGTCTTAAATAATAAAAAAAATCAAGTAATCAAGTCAACAAGAATAACCGGTCACTAAATTTGATATTTTTTTTATGAAATCATATAAACATGCTCTGAGTAAATTCATCAAATTTATTTTACAATCTTACTCATCAGAATATATTTTTACCCAAAATTTCAATCATGCACCATGAAAAATGCGGACATTAAATATGGATTGACTCGTGCAATATGCACTAAAAAGTTGCAATTAAAGGTAAATTGAGCCAATTTTATTCAGAAGCTCATTAAAGACGAATATTCACCGTCATTATATAATAAGGAATAGAAAATGTTTATTTAATGCAGTAATAAAAAAACTAGATTATGAGTAAATGAAATTTTTTAAGTAAGATAATTTTTAATTTTCATAATATATACGATAAATAAACAAAATCTATTTTCAATTCTCAATCATTCAAACTTATAAATTCAAATACACAAACTAGTTAACATTTTAGAATATATTTTTTCCAATCCACCCTCTCTATATTCAATATTAGGCAGCAATTATCTTGCTATTGTGGCTAAATAAGATAGATGACCATATATTTGTTTAAAAGAAAAAGGAAATAATCTGATGATGAAACTATTTCAAAAATAATTATTGGAATCTTATTTTGTGAACAGGGCTGAATGGACTACTCTTGTTTCAGTTTCAAATTTTTATAAGACTAAAAGCAGAGCATATATGGTAACCTTTTGTGGTAATAATTAGGAGTGTTCACTATACGGTTAAAACCGTTAACCGAACTCGGTTAACCGAAAATTTTAACCGCGGTTAACCGAATTCGGTTAACCGAGAAATTCGGTTCGGTTAACGGTTAAGGTTATTTGTGTTTTCGGTTAACCAGTTAATCGATTAACCGAATAAAAATAAAAGTATTAATATTAAATATAAAAAATTATAAAAATATTATTAATATTAAATATCAAAATTATAAAATCATTAATATTAATAAAATTAAATATAAAAAATATTGAATATAATATTAATATTAATTTACCTAAATTAATTGAATTTTCGGTTATTCGGTTAATCGGTTAAATTAACCGAATTTTCGGTTAACCGAATATCCGGTTAACCGAAAATTCGGTTCGGTTAATGGTTAATACTTTTGACGGTCGGTTAACCGAATCGGTTAACCGAATAAAGAATTCGGTCGGTTAATAACCGAATGTTCACTAATAATTGTGCTGCCCATACACCAGAATCTCAAACTTTTTTGGACGTTCATTTTCGGACCGGAGAGATCTGAAAATGTGTCCGGGAAAAATTTCGGATCATGAAAGAAGATTTTGGAGGAAAGTAAAAAAAATAATCTTAACTAATCATTTCAAATTATTTTCGGATTCTTAAAAGGGAGAGTGCGGGGAATTTCTAAGACATAATATTCACTCTTAGAGTGTGTTTGGTTTAGGGAAATTTTGATGGAAAGGAAAATGTGGAGGAAAATTGGTAAAATTCAATGTTTGGTTTAGATGGAAAATATGAGTGAAAGAAAATAATGTGGAAAGTTAGGAGGAAAATTAAGGTAAATTAAAAGGAGTTCTGAAATTTTCCTTCAAATTTTCCATTCTAAATCAAATAAAGAAAAATAAGAGAGAATTCATGATGGATTTCACTTTCCATCAAATTTTCCTTTCCCTACAATTTTCTCTAAACCAAACACAGCCTTAGAGTGTTCTTTTCGGGGCAGCAATTTTTGGACCATTAAGGGTCCTTTTCGGACAACTTAAAAAAATAGAGTGTTGTTTACAGATATTTTTGGATAAAAAAAATTTTCGCATTATTTTTGGATTTTTTCGGATTATTTTTATTTTTCAATTTTATATCTGCTTGTTTTCGGGTTATTTTTTTATTTTGTATTAATTCCACATAATTTTGGAATATTAGACAAATATTTTCACATTGTTTTCGGACCAAAACAAGTTGATCCGAAAGTGATCCATTAGTGGTCCTCTATTTTTATATTTTCTTATTCTTTTTGTCGTAATTCTGAAAAGAGTCAGAAAAAGGAATGTAAAATTGTCCGAAAAGATGTAATTGAGGGTCTATTTCAAAGCTTAACTTTTGATCTGAAAATATTTCTTTTGCGGAAATTTTTCGAAACTCGATCTTTCGGAAAATAGTGGACCCGCAAAAAATAAAAATCTAATACTCTGGATCCATACGGCTGGTGTTCCTTGAAACTCTTTAAATACAAATGAATGCGTGTATATAAGAGAGATATTCGAGTGGTGGAAGGATGCCATTTTGGATGGTTTCAGAGGTTTAAGATTCTTAGGATTTTAAGCTTTTAATTTTTAGTGTTTTTAGTATATTTTAAAAATCCTCAAATCGAAACCCAGTTACCTAGAAATTCAAAAACGCTGACAATACTAAAAACCATGAAATACCAAAAATTCTTTTATACATAAACCCTAAAACTAAAGCTCTTGGAAACCATCCAAAAAAGTGTTGTTTAACCATTCAGATACTTAGCTCATATACTTTGATAGGGTATGTTCGATTTCCCATAAATATAACGTGTATTATAAATTATTACAGTCTTCAGATTTTTATAAATTGTTTTGCCTTTCTTTAATTTTAATTTTGATTATAAAACCAAATGCATACATAAAAAAGTAATTTAGAATAATTCGAGAAGAATAAGATATTAAACATGAAATATCAAATTAATTGCAACTTAATATCAAACTAAACGATTCAACAAATTGTTAATTTTAATTTGATTAAAACACCAAATGACATATATAGAAAAGAAATTTAGAATTATTCAAAATAGTCACATATCAAACACTAAGAATGCATTAGTGTTAGTGAACAAAAAAAGAGTGTTTACCGAATCATATCAACAATTTGAGCTGGCTCCTCTGCATGCATTTTTAGTGTAATATGTTTTTTTCAGGTTTCAGTAAATTCAACGATAATAAAGACATGATGGTTGTATATACGTAAGGTGAAACTTATGTGGAACATTAAAAGTAACGCATTAGACAAACCTTCCCTCCAGACTTTCATACTCAGGGAAAACATACTCTCGTTTTACAGATTACGACAGAGTATGTGGATTTTTTTGTACCTAATGTTCAGTAGTCCCCAATGTTGTTTGAAATTTTGAAGATGTAGATGAAGAATATTATGATGATGGTGATGATAACTGATGATACAGATGTGTATGATTCCGACAGTATAAACATTTTTAGTAATGTATGACAAATATATTGATCATTAAAAAAAATCGTTCTATATAGTGTGTTTGGTAACATTATTAAAAAATAAAATATTAATTATATTTGTGTGGTTGTTGACTTTTTTTGCAAACCGGTTTTTTCTAAAAGAATTTTCTCTCTTAGCCTCATTTTTAATTTGTTTTGTAAAATGATTGTGTTTTTTTAAAAGGGGTTAGTGAATATAAAATGATACTTTATATAAGTTATATGAAGGATCGTCAAAACATCATCATTCTATTTCCTTTTTTTTTCATTTTGATGTTTTATGATGTTTAAGACATTCCTAAATGTCCTAAAATCTTTAAATCGTAAAAACATAAAAAATCATACCCTAAAATCTAAAAACCCTAAATCCAAGTGTCTAAAACCCTAAAACCCCAAAAAAAAACCATAAAATCTAAAAATATGAAAATTCTAAAACACTAAAACCCTAAAATTAAAACATCCTAACATGTTAGAACTCTAAAACCCCCTAAAATTTAAAAAAAAAAAGCAAAAATATGTTATTTTGCTTGATTCCTTGCATAACTTATTTAAGGACGTGACACTTCATATACCATTTTTCCTTTTTAAAATCATATTTTTTGTTTTTTTGTTTAAATAATGGTTTAAGCATGTGATAAAATATTTTTTTCAAAAAGCAATTACGAAAATGGGGAAAGAGGGAAAATAAATTTGAGAAAAAGACTAATTTGTCAAAAGAAATCGAGGTTTGTTTTGGTTGACAGATGATAATTGATATGCTAAAATCCCTATGAGACATAAAAATTTATATATATAACAGAATAGGATCGTCAGGGTGTCCGTACGATGCTCCCGGGCGGTTCGGTTCGTTCCGGTCCGGTTCGGTTCGGTTTCAAATTTTAAAAAATCGTTCGTTTTATAATTTCATATTTTAAAAAGGGATGACTAATAGTTTGGTTCGATTTTTAATTTTTCTCGAACCGAACCGTCGGGACGACGGATGCCTTTACTCGTGAATTATAATCATCTTTGTGTGAAACGTGGCATAAACAATAACTCACATTAATTATCAATAATTTTCGCACCCAACATAACTTTATTTTAATTTTTATATGTGTGTTTTTTAAGCGAAATTACCGTCCACACAAATCAGTTCTCAGCGATGGTTTGGTAGAAATAAATTGTAAATCGAAACGGCGATTTGGTAATATGATAAAATCGTCGTTCTTTTTCTTTTGTAAAACCACAATTTTAAATTGCAATTTTTAAAAACTAGATCAATATTGGAATTAAATAAAAATGAGGTCAGAATGGAAATGATTGTCACTTATAAGCGCCGTCATTGTTTATTATTATTGATATATTGTATTTATCAATAATATATACAGACACTCTTACCCTATAAGCTCCCTCTAATGTGATTTTTTTAAGATTTTGTTATTTTCAATAAATCCCCCTACAAAGCCAATTTGGTTGAAACACAAATTTTTTAAACCTATTTCTAATAGGTTTGATGCCAGGATCAGCAAATACAACATTGTCAGACTTATTTCAGATCTGTGTTCCCACATATATCCAACATTAATACATATTTGATAAAATGAATAAATAGAATCAGTCCACTACATGATGTACCATTCCCGAATTTGTATATTTTATTACATATTGGACAACCTCGTCTCTTACATCTAATAACCTCTTATCATCATAGGTTCGCAAACCGTTCGAGAAAACTTGTAAAACACAATTCACCACACAAATCTGAATTACTAGCTACTTACATAAATTATTAACTATATGAAAAGTACTTATATATTTACCTAAACTGACTAAATAAAATACGTAAAATCGTAAACTATATAAAGTCAACACTTTAAAACAAAAACCAACATACATGTTAAAAACACAAACCAACACTTTAAATTAAGGAAATCAACTTACACTTGGAAGATTCTGATTTGCATTGTTAAATTTGTATCCCTCATGAATAATACCATAAAATAACAGCATAATAATGTATGAGGTGGTTGTCGCGGCACCTACAAGTGAGCATTATATTAGTTAGAGAATATCACATAAAACATTTCAATTAATAATATAATAGTGATTATTTTTTATTGACCACCATAATGATAAATACCTGGCAAACTTGTCATATGGTTTGTTCTGGTGCACTTTACTGTTTTATCTTATTAATTAGACAGCATTCTTAAACTTTTCTAATCCAGTATTAGCACTGTAAAATTTCAACGTAATGTGAGACATTGGGTCCGATTAATGAGAGCCATGATAATAGTTAATGGGAATTGGTAATTCTGTTTACCTATGTGTATGAGAAAACAACTATCAAATCCAGTCAGAGAAATAGAAAAATTATGGATTTTTTTAACTCTAGAACCTAATTATTTTGGGACATGATGAAATTTCAGGATGGGCTCCTGCATGAGTCTGAATGTTAAGTTTTCCTCTTATTTCACAGATGTGGAACTAAGTTGATTTGCCCCATATTAGAACCTAGAATCTAAGTTTTAGAAGTCCACTTTGGTAGTCAGACCAACCGCCAACTCAATTACCGGTAATCGAATAAAATTGTGGACACTATGGGAGAAGTTGGCAATTTGAGGATCACTCTGAGAAAAAAAATTTGGTTAAGGTAAATAATACATTCCCTCTTGCATTCTCTGTTGGAGGTGGATACTATGGACATGAAATATGAAGAAAAGATGTTTGAACGAAGCACTATGTCGGAACATGAACACATGTTTGAATAATAAAACGTGCAACTTTTTGAAAGGGGTAATCTAACAGATTTGTCTTAAAATGAAATCGCTTGAACAAAGCTCTATAATTATTTGACTTGTTGGAATATTTTTTGGGACGTTCATATTATGCTTATTTATCGATATTATAATGTGTGTTATGTTTCTGTAGTAATGCATTTTAGAAGGCGTTTATGATTTAAAAACGTTTTCTAAAATGTGTATTAAGTTAATTTAACATCTAACTTAGCCTCTAATTTAATCTTTACTTAGCCTCCAACTTAGTCTTAGTTAACCTTAGTCTATACATTATCCGATATGTTACATGGTACCTTAGTAAAAAAGGTTTTCTGAGCAGGTTAATCGGTAGATTAGCCTATACTGTCAAACCATCAAACTTTTGACCACAACCGATAAAAGAATCGGTAAATTAACCCTTCCATATTTTACCAGTTACCTTAACGGATAAATTATTTTTACCAAGCACCATATACTTTTCCAGTTCGCTTAATTGAAGATTTGAGCAATATGAAGATTATGAAGAAAAAAATTAGATTTTTATTAACCTTTGCAAAATTAAATGCATTGGATGACATGTGTTTGAAGTCTTCATGTGATTTTTTAGAAGTTGCAGTTAAAAACGGTGATTGTAATGATATTGATGCTAATGAGTTGTATGTAGAATTAAAATTGCTTATGAATTTTTTACCTAAGAAAGATATGCATGTCATTCATATTTAACAACTTTTGAACCATATGGATTTTTTCATAATACTATTATTGCTTATAGAATACTTCTTACTATTCTTGTTAATGTTCCATCTGCGAAAAAAATTTCTCAATCAAAATTATTAAAGTCTTATTTACGATTTTCAATGTCAAGTGAGATACTTAATGAATTGGCATCTAGCAATTGAAAATGATCATTTGAAAAAAGTTGGCATGAAAATTTAACTGAGGACTTTGTTTCAAAAAACTAAAAAAATATCATTATTCAAATAATTTTTTTTACATGATTGTTACATTATTATTATTTTTTTGTAAAGACTAAGTTTTGTTGTATGTATTATTTCAATTTGTAACATGTATTTGAAAGTCAAATGTAATTGTCATGAACCAAAGACAGAATTTTTACTTTCTAAATAAAAACCACCTAATAAAATTAATATTATTAATTAATAATCAGCCATTACTATATGTAGCTAAGGAGGGGATTGGGATCCGATGCTGCGAATTCCAAAACGACGTCATTTTAACTGTTTGATCACTATTCAAACTAAATTTTATATTAAAACGACGTTGTTTTGATTTGAGTAGCGAACAAACAATCAAAATAGCATCATTTTGAACTGCACAGCACTGGATCCAAGTGAGATGATAAAAAAAAATTAACCGTCACGTGACACTTTAACTTTTTAAAGTTATTTTTATAATGATATATAACGATTACTCATTAATTGTGAAATATTTTTTAATTTTCAACGTGACATGTGATTGGTCAATCCAACCAACCATTTCTCTCCAGAATGTTTTCTGATGATTTTTGCGTACCCTTCGTGCAGGACAGAAAGGTGTTTTCTATTTTTACTCAGCTCAACAAAAACAATAATAATAAATAAAAACCAACTTGACGCTTAAAATAAGAATCTTTATCTGGTACACACTAAACAGTAAGCTTGGAAGTAATTTCTAGTGATACGGTTATTTGTGTACATCAACACTCGACAGGTTTACATCTCTCCATTCACAGATAGCAAACACTCTCAGTCCCTCCTTTTCTTCTTCTCATTCTTCTCTGATGCATTCTTGAGCTGCACGCAAAAAAAATAAATAAAAACTCAGTGAGCACCACCCTATGAGTGAGAAAATAAGGTCGGTCTTCAAAGCAAGACAAAGAATAAGAGATGTCGTCTCACCACAATGACCAGGATGCGAACAAACAGGGCAACAAAATCTGTGAACAGCATCACGGCATGCTTCACATAATCTAAGTCACCAAGGTGTGCCATCTCTATTATGTGCTGTGTGTCAACAACTGTATAACCCACAAACAACAGAAGCCCAAAATACAACTGCAACAAATCAAATCTCATTAAGCAACAATTCATCCCAAACCCATTCACTATCTTGTAGAGACATAACCTAGCCTAGGGTTGCTCTTTACCTCAAACTTGAAGAGAGCCAAAGATCCACCAAAAATAACTGACCCAAAGTGCAACCACATCATAATAGAAAGACCAGATGAAAGAAGTCCTGCCAAATAAAGGTACTCTCGGCGTCTTGCCAACATAGCTGCCGCTGAGAAGCATCCAAATGCCAATGCAGAGCCCACCAGAGCACCAATGAGGAGGCTGCAATCAGAGAGCCACATATTTATGAGAAATTATTCACAGATCAATTAAATGTTACGGATCAATTAAATGTTACAGATCAAATGAAAGCCACAATATTCTGTCTTTTTGTTAGCCAATCAAGGTTAAAATCACTGTCAGGTAAGGAACTACATCATGCAGATCAACCAGGACATGATCATCTACTGAAGGTGCTGATCGAGATTCAAAAACATTTCAATAAGTACGTGAGGATGGAAAGGTACCTTGGATCAAAATCAATGGCAAGCTCAATTAAAGGCCCCAAAGATGCACCTTGTAGTAAAGCAGATGACATTAGAAGACCAAGCCTTTTGCGCTGTTAGTACAGAAGAAAGATCAGTAACCGAGTTTAAGAACATCACAGGATACATGAGAAGATTGGAAAACACGTTACCTCTTCATACACGGGGGTAACAAAGATGAAATTCAGAGTAACCAGAGACAGAATGGTTGTTATGATACCCCCTATATTCCATAGGAGATGCAAGTATGCACCAGAAGCAGTAGCAACCAGAGCACAACACAAGGTAAGGTACACCTGCATCGCAAACCAAAGTTACAAAAATCAAAGCATGGAACCAATTCCATGAGCAAAACATGGCAAGCAAGGTGAGCAAAACATGGCAAGCAAGGTCAACAGTTTCACTTAATCATCATTAACATTTCCCCTTAGCACCGAACACAAGATGGAAAACTCAATCAACCGGATTCTTTGAGTATTAATTAGAAAAACTAGGCGAATCCAAGCAAAAGGGGAGGCGTGGCATATTTATATTCTGCAGATACACAAACTTCAATCAATACAACCATAACGCAATCAAGAAAACTCTCATAGCTTCGTCTCCGCATAAACACCCATCTGACCTCCAAGAATCTGATCTCAAACCACCGAATATAAAAAAAAAGATAAAACTCATGGCAGCGAATCCTCAAAACGTATAACCGTGGTGGTAGGTTCAAACAATTCAATCACCACGAAAATCGAAAACCACAGCGATTGCAACGCAGAACAGCCAACGCATCGAAAAAATTTATGAAGAAGAGAAGTAACACAGAATAAAGCATACGAATCCGTACCTGTTTGAGATGGTTCTGGACGAAGGGCGAGATCTCGTGGAAATTCTTGAGCGCGTCGAACGACCAGGTGTTGCGGGACGACGATTGGGACTGGAAAAACGACGAGAAGCCTTCCATCGGTGGCAAAATCAAAGCTTCAACACACAGAGAGAAGAGATCAAAATCACAAATGTTTCTACGATCTTGATCGGGTGAGAAGAAGATACCCAGATTTATATATGCGGACATTATGACTCAGCCGGTTCTCGAAGTCGTTCTCGGCTTTTACTGAATGACGAGAATGCCCTCACTCGGTTCGACCGGATTTATCTGCTTTATCTCGGTTAATTGGCTCAATTAATATGAATTTGCCTCTCACAAGTTGATTGATGAGTTCGGCAGAAGGGTATTTTCGGGATTGTACTTTACAAAGGAGATGGTTCAAGAGCTTTCTGGGCTTCTCCGAAGGGGTCGATAACTTCTGACCTAAGATAAATATAATTACAATCCACGAGTCACCACCAATGATATCTTGCCAAGTTAGCAAGCATGACCTTATCAAGTTACTCCCTCCGTCCTCTAATATATGTCGTTTACGGTTAATTTGAGTAGATTAAGGTGAAGTTAATGTTAGCGGTTGAACAAATTTAATAGGTAGGTGGTTAACAATTTTTTGAAAAAGTTCGTGCAAAAAGTAAAATTGGTAGATGATTATTGATGAGGAATGTATTCTTTATTGATTATGATAATGAAGTAATTAATGTTTGACATTTTAAGTTAGTTGTTGATATTAAATACGTATTGAAAATTGATAAGTGATAAATAAAAGTGGACAAAAAAATTCAGTTAAGTGACATGTAAAAGAGGATAGAGGGAGTATGCATATGTAAGGGACTGATATGGACAGGAATAATTTTACTCATAACATGACACCATGACTTTTGCTGACGAAAATTTTCATAGCTAATAACTTGTAGCAATGAAATTGCCCTGTTATTTACAATTCTAACCATATACATTCAATTTTGTTTATAACCCACAACATCAGATTTCAGCTAGAATACCGTAGAACCGTTGTTTTTAACACATGTTAGATTACAATTCGTATTTCGTAGTGCCATTAATGAAGTAGGCACATAAGACAAGTGTTACAATTAATTCATTGTTAGTTGGCCTAATGGTGTTGTCTAACAACTTCAAAGTCCTGGGATTTAAGTCCTGTTGGTACCGCATTTACGCTTAGATACGCTGGAGGTGCGCGTGAGCTGACCCACATTGAGTATGGGCGTACACTATCAAGGTGGAAGGGTGTGCAGCCCCTGGCCACCAAGGGAAAAAGTGGAGAACCACTATTGATCCTCTTAAAAAAAATGAGTTAGAATAAAATAATTATTATTATAACGATTACCGTCGATAAAGATTTAGATATTAAATATTTTTAAATAATTATTGTGATAGTAAAAGGTGCATGGATAGACGTGCACTAATTATCTTTATTCTTTATTTCCAACCGCAAGTGTCTAAATAATTGTTTAATCAACCTATAAAAGGTCGTTATTGCTCAAAATTTTGTTTTTTCTTTTAATCTTCTAGATTTTCTTTGATTGGTTGAATATGTCGAATCCTACAATCTCTACTGAAATTCTCACTGAAGAAAGCATTGAAAATACTCCAAATTTAGACATGAATTCGGTTGGCTGTCAGTTGAGTTCTATGCATCTATATTATATCAAACAATGTGAATATTATGGTACAAAAATTGTCAAAGTCACCATGTATGATATTGAGAACTTTGAATAGTGGAAAAGATGCATGACGGTAACACTATCTATAAGAATAAACCAGACTTTATACATGAAACAGTTGAAGTGACTAGGATTGATTAGACTCATGGTTTGATTATAGTCGTGCCAATGAACATGTAGTGGCATGGATAACTAACTCTTTAGTGCATGAGATTGCAAAAGTTGTTATGTATGCTTAGTGAGAAAAATATTCCAAGAAAAGCTCTGTTTAAAGTTGAACATTACTCACTGGTATAAAAAATCCTCAAGGATGCTATAAGAAACATCATGAAAGTTAGAACTTGTCACTATTCAGTTAGATGCACTAAGCATTTGAATAAAAAGTTAGAGAAATAAGATGATCAAACTATGCAATTCTTGATGGGTCTTAGAGAGGAGTTTATCACTGTCAGAAGTGCCAATCTGTTGATTCAGCCACTCCCAAAATTAGTGGTTTCCTAGAGAGCCTTTGGTTGTATAGGTCTTTAACACCATAACTAATAATAACGAGTTTGCATCTTATCCTCAGTGGTTTAACTAGATGTAGAAATTTCTTAACCAGGTGCACCAAAAATGTCTCTGAACAATCAGCTCAAACAGCCAACACTATTATGTCAGGTATTCATCAGAATTTTTGAGCAATCATTAATGAACATGCATGAATTATTAATTCAATAACATCTAATCATATCACCTCTCAGTTCATCTTCTTCTCAAACCTAGGCCTATTCGTTCTAACATTCATCTACCAAATAAAAAAACACATCACACAATACGATTTAGCCAGTAAAGCTGTAGTTTCTGGTACCGATTTAATGGCATAATAGTTGTGTCCCTCATCTCAAAGAACCATATTATAAGCCACATACAGAGTAGGATACGATTTCATATTAATGATCCGGCCTCTAATTGCAGCAAACTCTTCTTTGAGACTCATTAAAAATCTCATGACCTTCTTTCTTTCAAACAATATGGCTAAATCCTTGTGGAATGTGCCAGACGCAGAACAATCACAGGTGCGTAAGAGTCTCATATTATCAAGTTCAACCCAAATGTGCTTCAATTTGGCAAAATAGGACGCAACAGTAAGATTCTCTTGAAAAGGTTGAGATAGTTCTTGCAATAAGTGAAACACCCGAGGTTCTGTAATTTCACCAATTCTTGTAGCCAATGCAAGCCATACATCCCGAACCGAATCAACATAAAGGATGGTACATGAGATTTCAGAAGAAATCGAGTTGCTTATCCAAGATAGAACAGTATCTTTAGCAAAGAGATAGTCGGGATAGAGAGCATTAGCCACAGTGAAAATAAAAACAGTACCATCAAGAAATCCAAGCTTATTTCGAATAGATAAAGCTTTGGTAATTAAGTGATGCCACTGGTAGTAATTCTCAGTACCAGTGAGAATAATAGGTGTGATATGAGTACCTGAATGATCACAGAGACGAATAAGGTATGGATGACGCGAGCAAAGCGTCGAGTATTCAATCGGAGGTGGTACCATCACGGAAGGCATCGCGGCAGTAGGCTCAGATGTAGAGAGAAAATCTTCTGCCATGAATCAAGCTAGAAGATCAGAGAATCGCGGAAGCAAAGAGTGTAGGAACAATCAGAGCGAAGATTGGAGAGTAGATGCTCGCCAGAAAGCTCGATTAATCTGATACCATGTGAAACCCTAATTTCAATCAAGTTGTAGAGAGAAAAGAAAGTCACGCTAAAATAGAACCTTGTGCCTTTTACTTCTTATCTTTTATCTGAAATGATGACAAGGCTGTATATATATTACAACAGAGAATTTGCTACAGCTTTTAGCATAAAATTATATTATGCAAAGGAGGTGAGAGACGCTCCCTCCTTTGCTCAAGACGACGACGCTTCACTCCTTAATATCACATAAAACTATATGGAATCTTCATCTCAAGCGCCTTCAGAAACTACACCTTCATCTTCAGCGGTCTCACTAGCTCCACCAGCTCCATCTTTCCCCTCCGTTTTCGCAAGTCTCGACCTTCTTCCAAGAGACACCGCCACCAGCTTGAAATTCAGTCCGTTAGAGACCACGTGAACCCGAGAGATCGATGGCCGGTTTTTAGTTGTATTTCACGTATGGTGGCTACGTTTCGGGTCTTATGCGTCTGTGTATTCCCTTCTGAAGGAGGAGGTGTCTCCCGCGTGCATGAGACGGTGTCGTTTGTTGCCAATTAAGGCCCCTATGTCTTGCAACTACGGCGTCGTTTCTCCTCTTTGAATTCCAGTCTCGCGCTGCATCTCCACCAGAAGAACACTTCAGCTCCTTCGCTTCTTTATCTATAAATATTGAAGCTCTCTGTAATTCATTTAGAATTGAATTCATCAATGAAATACAGAGTTTATTTACTTATTTAATGTGCACGAAGTTTGTTATTGGTTTCAATTCACGCTTGTAGATGTCACTAGAAACTCTTAACTTCTTCAAATTTTCGCTCATCGACAGCGTCGTCATTATCCTAAAAGAAACATCAATTTACAGATCTGGCGAAGCCAGTTTAACCTCAATAAAGGAAATTTTTGAGACTGAATTCTAAAGAGCACACCTAAAGAAGAACCTTGGACGTTATTTTCGAGTTCGAAGAGCGGAATTTTCGGAGCCTTGTCAGTTCGAGTGATCGGGTACCTTAAGTCCCATCAAGTAACTTGACCCGAAAACCTAATCTGGGTCCTGCCTCAAACGGCCCAATAAGCCGGCCCACACCTCTGCAGCTTCCGGATAACGACAAAGATAGCAACGTAAGCGATTCAGCCGCGTGGCAACGGTGAACAACGAACGCAGAGCAACCTAGGCTGAACAAATCGCCACGTATTCTCTACCATGGATGAACACTGCTCTCCTCACTCGCGCCAACTTCGCTCACCCTCTCGCACACCGGGACTAACCCTTGCCTCTCTCCAACCAACGATCCTCAGCTGATCTCGATCGAGAGATTTCTGAAGTTAGAATTTTTTATTGTATTTCGCTGCGGATGAAGCTTTGAGATTTTTGTGGTAGTGGGGTTAGTTTCAGGTTTGACTTTTCCGAATAAAAATTGTGTTTTGAGTGTATCTGATTTCAATTTTAGGGCTGCAACATCATTAGATTATTGTTTTAGCGGTGAGAATGTCTCGAAATTCTGATACAATGAGGAAAGCTCCTCCTGGGATTTTGCTGATTAGGAAGTTGAGGGGGAAAGATTGGAGCTTGAGTAGTTATAGGTATATTGTGTTGCTAGTGACATTCATAGCTTATGCTTGCTATCACGCTTCCAGAAAGCCAAGTAGCATAGTTAAGAGTGTTTTGGATCCTGATCCGAAGCTGCATGAGGAGCCGATGCCATGGCCTGTTGGCAATATTTTTGTCAAGAGGGATAGAGCAGAGGATAAATTGCTGAAGCATAAAGGTAAGGGTTGGGCTCCATTCAATGGCAAGGGTGGGACCTCGAAGTTGGGCGAGATTGATGTTGCGTTTCTCGCCTTCTATTCGTGTGGGATGTATGTGGCGGGTCATTTGGGCGATAACTTGGACCTTAGATTATTTTTGACGACTGGGATGATAGGGAGCGGAATCTTTGTGGGACTTTTTGGGATGGGTTATTTTTTGAACGTGCATGCTTTCTGGTTTTATCTGGTGATGCAAATGGTGGCCGGATTGTTTCAGGCCACGGGTTGGCCTTCTGTTGTAGCAGTTATTGGTAACTGGTTTGGAAAGAGGAAGAGAGGATTGATAATGGGTGTATGGAATGCACACACTTCTATTGGAAACATTAGTGGATCTCTCCTGGCTGCAGCTGTTCTCGATTATGGATGGGGCTGGTCCTTCATAGTTCCTGGAGCTTTTATTGCTTTGGGAGGGATTATTGTTTACTTGTTCCTGGCTGCCTATCCCGAGGATATTGGTTTTCCTTCTCCGCATGATGCAGCTGCAAACACAGAATCTCAGCCTGCTGATGAGGAAGCTCAGTTAAGCAAGGCAACTGATGCAGTCTCCCAACAAGGTTCTGTTAGTAGAAGGGGTGTGGGACTTGTTGAGGCTTGCTTAATACCAGGAGTCATCCCTTTTGCTTTGTGCCTTTTCTTCTCCAAGCTTGTAGCTTACACATTTCTGTACTGGCTACCATTCTACTTGAGTCAGACAGGTATGTCTACATTATACCAACTAACTGAGATTTTTCCTTAGAAAATCAAACAGCGAGCCTTTAATGTCGTATAATGTCTGCAGTTCAGAAACAGATTCCACATGAGTAATATCTGGCATGTGAAGGTGTCTAACTCAACAATGCATTGAACTTTTTTTTACTACTAATTACTCGGGTTTCTAGAGCTGTGAAGACTGAATTTTGTCTTACATTCACGAGTTATATTTGTGAATTCTGACATTATTAATTTGATAATCTTTTATCATTCTTCAATCTGTATCTGTGCAGCAATTGGAGGAGAATACATATCTGTAAAAGCTGCTGGAAACCTGTCAACATTATTTGATGTGGGGGGTATCGTTGGTGGGATCCTTGCTGGATATGTATCTGATAAACTTAGAGCCAGAGCTATCACAGCAGCAACGTTCATGTATGCTTCAATTCCTTGTATGCTCCTATACAATACGTATGGAAGTTTATCCAAACCAATGAACATCGGACTCATGATGTTAGCTGGTTTATTCGTCAATGGACCGTATGCTCTTATCACAACAGCAGTTTCTGCTGATCTTGGCACACACAGCTCTTTGAAAGGGGACTTCCGAGCATTGGCAACTGTCACAGCGATTATTGACGGTACTGGGTCGATAGGTGCAGCCTTTGGCCCTCTACTTACTGGGTTTATCTCGACAAAAGGATGGGACCTTGTTTTTGTTATGCTCATGCTCTGCGCCTTAACTGCGGGCCTTCTTTTATCTCGCTTGGTGGCTGATGAGTTTAGAGAGATTACCAGCCGAAGAAAGTCTGCATCAGGTGTTCAGAAAACCTCTGAAGGTAAGCCGATCAACGATGTGTTTTATATACTTCGTCAATACTACAGGAATATCCATCCATTAAAGATATTTTACGTGCTGCGATAAGTTAGTCATCAAAGCATTATCTTTACCATTTGTAAATGTTTAGTTTTAGATTTATTATTCTCAACCGTTATACGAGATTAGTTGTTAAATTACTCTACTAACGCTGGAAAACAGATGTTTCAATTTCAAAAAAATAATGTTTTAGCTAATGAAAGTGCCAGAGTGATTATAGCTAGTTCTACTGAATCAAAAGACGTCGGACATTACAGAATTGTACGTATATGCTAATATAGGAATTTCAAATTGTGGGTTTTTCAGATGCAGCAACTCGACCTTTGCTGAGTGACCAAAGGCGATAAAGTCGTTGAGATCAGATGGAACGTATAGAGTCGAAGCTAAATCAGTTACATTGTAAGTACGCTCTGAATTTGTAGAACTTGTAGAACGATGCTATTGCCAAACCTGACTAGTCGGAGCTCGGTGGCTCTCTAGCCACAGCTCCTGATTGGGGTGCCGGCAACCGTTCTGTTTGCTCATCCATTATGCATATGAATGTGAAACTTTTCTATGTATTTGCAAATGGTATTGGTCCATAGTGTAAGTGATATGTCAACCCCTTCAGTTTGACTAAATTTATATTACACTGTTTGAAGATATAAAATTATTTTCCAGCGTGAAAATGAGAAAAAGTGGAATGGAATCTGTGTGCTTGTGGCTATGCTTCCATTTAGCATGGCTCAAGGCATGATTGAGTAAGCCAAATGTGCCCCTTATTGTGGAAGACTTAATAAGATCTTGGTTGACTTGCTGATTTTCCACACGGTAGTATTTCACAAGCTTTCACTTGCACCTGTCACTCTCGTGATGGAAGCTCTGAGCTAAGCAATGTTGCTTTTGTTCGGTTTTGAAGTGATGACAGCTCAGATTTGGGTTGATTAGGACATATTTCCCCACTACAGTAACCATTTGCGTATCATATGCTTCTCTTCTCCACTATATATCCTGCCAGCCCACACACATCCTCTCTTCCATTCCACCCAACCCTCCCTCCCTCTCTTCAGGCAGCAATGGCTCCAGCAGTTGTGCCAATGCTCCTCCTGACCCTCCTCCCCTTATGCCTCGCCGATTCTCCCTCCATGTCACCCATGCCCACAATGTCAGCTCCGACACCCACCCCATCTC
>NQLW01000808.1:416722-437726 GCA_002312845.1 Kalanchoe fedtschenkoi
GCCTGGCTCTGGTGCCGCTTCTCTGCTCGTGGGAGGCAGTGCAAGCTTCATTGCTGCTGCCTTGTTCGGAGGTGCTCTTATGTTTTGTTAGACTGTGTGTGTCAATAAGGCTTGCTTGCGTAGCTCTTTCATTTAACTTGGTGTTAATTGTGATCGCTTCATTTATTGTCTGTCGTTAAGAGATGTTTCCGAGACATTATGTGATGCTGCACTCATTTGTGTAACATGTTGACTTCTTCTTCTAATAAAAATGCCATGTTGCTCCCCGATAACATTATTTCCAATAGTTTGAGCAACCTGGTATGGAGTTGTTTGGTTTCAGATCCTCCTTGTAGTTGGATGTCAGTATGAGATAGAAAACGTCCTTAGTTATCTGCCAGTGAAAAATGAAGAGATTGGGTGGAATAAAGGGGGGTAAAGAGAGGGAATGGGCAAGGTTGGAAAAGTGGGGAATCAGAATAAGGGTGGTGGTGCGCAACAAAGTGGTGGGGATGAATGGTGGAAAGAAGCCATCAGCCAGCTGTGTTGGGGCCGCCAAGTTTGGTAACTTGTGCGGATGAATATGACTAGAGGAGAACCGAATGGTCTGGTCTGGTCTGGTCTTGTACAAACATCATTTTGAGGTACGGACTCAATTATCAGTTCGGCACATGGCTCTATGCAGAGCCCCATGTACGGACAACTGAGGTGCCTACTGCCTAGACAATCATTACTGTTAGCCATTTGGTTGTCCGTTGGGGCTAAAGCCTCAATATATGCTATCAATGTGTACAGTTGTATGTATGCTGGTTCTGATAACTTCACATATTCAGCTGAATCCTGCTTAAACAAATGAATGTAAAGGAGCTTTTTGCAAGTAGGCGGCACGGGTGTGGGAAGGAGGGTGCAGAGTTTTGCTTAGATGGTAGATGTCACACCAGTATCGTGTAAGAACTGAAACCACCAATTCTCAATGGAGGATTATAGACTGCATTGGAATGTGCAATGAGGATGATGATTCTCATTTTATGATCAATAAAGTTGGTTCCTGATAAGGGAAAGGCATTGGCTGTGAGGATAGGTAACTTTCCAGAAAGTGAGACAGCATTACTAAGGAAAGAATCAAATGTGTTGCTCCAGAATGTCTTCACATGGTATACAAGAATTTCTCAGGTTAGGCAAGACATTGATAGATTTGATGACATAAAACTAGTTAAATGCATGTCTTTCCTTCAATTACACAAGAGTGGTCATCGCTGGCAGACCAAGAATGACACTCGCGGCCGATAAGGCAGAACTCAGCACCGCTGAACTAAGTTTAGCCAAGGAAAAAGAAATAATTATTTGCAAGGCGAACAAATCCATCATGGTCGACAACAAATACAAAGGCCCCAATTGCTTTCTTCAACAGCATGATTCGATTCTCCATATCCTACCGAACCCATAAGCTGAGGAAAAATTTGCATTTCCACTGCAGAATTTCAGTTAGTTAGAAAAAATGGCTTGAGTACTCCTTGAAGTTGCCAGAGCAACATAATGGGCAACCAAGCTTAAACTCATAGGATATTCAGCCACAAAGACTAACAGGCTATCAACATGCCCTTTGATCAATACCACGGAATTAATTCTTGTAAATGTGTAGATGCCACAATTTTGGTATCAATGAACAGGAAGGTTGAGTACTGGCATCAAAGCCAACAGAGAACTGCATGATTTCGGCAACTCTGAGCTTGGCTGCACTTGGTGACAATATAATATTCCCCAATCTAGGGACCAGAGCGATGGGCAGAGTTGCCTAGCTATGCATCTCAAAAGGTTGAAGCCAAATTGACGAGCGAGTTGATCGGAGAGCCTCCAAACCCTTTATTTAGGCAAGCAATGCAACATCTGTAACTGGGGCATGTCAAAGCAGCAATATACATCTTCAAACAATTTAGAAGTATCAATCAAACTTAAAAGTGTTGTAATGGCTCTACACTCAGTTGAATAAATAGCACATATAGCTAGACAGGAGTACAGCTCCACTTACATAAATCCTACAAAATCTGTAAACTGATCTTCCAACAAATACATAGCACATAATTACCTTCCTTTCTGCCTCAGGACTACTAAAAAACTACTGCCACAAATTGACACAAATATGTGATAACTGTAAACCCAATTCCCAGATGATACAAATCTGAAGAACACAATATTCTAACAAACTAAGATTTTCTACCAAAAGCTTTTTACAGGGAACAACAGTCATTTAAGATTTATTCTAGCAAGAGAAAGACTCACTGCCCCAATTACCCCTGAGAACTAATTCAGCTCCATTCAAGATTCAAGCCTCAAACATATATTATGTCAAATCCAAAGGACCATGACAAACCAAGCGCTGATCTTGACCTCATTGTCACAATCAACAATTTTCAAACCAAATGCACAAATTACAACATCCATCATCAATTATGCGATTTCACTCCAACAACAGATCAAAAGTAGACGCAGAACAGCAAAACAATTTATTTTGAGGTTTAGTTTTGGTAAGCCCGCAAAGCCATCACTGCCTGCACATTGTCGCACTCACTCGATGGTGTTGGACGAGGCTCTGACCGCGGGCAGTCGTCACCGCAGAAGGAGAGGGAGACTGGGGAGGACAAGAGATGAGTGATCAGAGCCGCCAGCAACGAATGGGTGGCTCTCTGCTCATCGCCGTCACTCTCCGCCTCTCAACCCCGTTCCGCTCTGATAAGATCAAGTAGTTAATTTCTTCAATTAGGGTTTCTCACTATTTATAAGCACTTTAAGGTTATCGAAATTAGGAGTTTACAAAAATCCGGTCCAAAATCGAAAATGGGATTTTGGTTCGCCAAATTTTGGGATTTTGGTTTTTTCAATTCGATCCAAACTTTGAAAATATCGATCCAAACCAGAATGCACCGGTTTGAATTTTTTTAGTACAAAATTGTATTTTCATTATAATACTTATATGTATTATTAATTCAAATATAAATAAAAATAATTTAAATTACTATTTCAATAAAAATTAACTACTTCTTATTAATAAGGTTCTAACTTGAAATTTTCTTATCCGGTCCAAAACCGATTCAAATTTTGACCAATTTTTTATCCTTAAAATTTATCAATTCCAGTTTCAGTCCGGTTCAATTTTGAATCGTGAGCATCTCTAAATCGGAAGTGTAACTTGAAGCCACTAAAAACGGTACCATTATAATAGTCATAGTTATTAAAAGTGTAAATTACAAATACATTATTTGTACTTTCACATTATTTCAAATCAGATACCATTTCAAATTTACATTATAAATATGAGATAAATATATTATGATATATGTTTTTACAGAGTGTGGATCAGATGAAAATCACTTTGGATTTGTAAACTGTGAACTATTAATATCCATTGATTTTGTTTCATCTAACGGATTATGATTTATTTAGTTTTAATTAAATAATATCTGATTTTGTCTTTAATAAATTCAGTTAAATTTGTTTTCCTAAATTTGCGCTTATGCTTATCTACAGCAAATCATTAATTATCTCTTTTATCTCTCAAGAATATTTTTTCTTCATTTATTTGCTCTCTCTTGTCGATCAATATATCTTTTAATTTAATCTCGTATAAACATGAGTTTAATCATTGTCTTCTCTAATCTTCATGTCGTAGTGGATACTTCTGTATCAAACTCGAACAACTCAGATTTGCATCAGTCTTCATGTCGGAAGACACAACGAAGCGATGAATAAGGATCAGGTCTCTTCCAGTGCATCAGTCAACTATAGATTTAAAAACATCTATTGTCTTTGGTAAAGCAATTCCACTACTTTATCCTCGTTAGGATAACGATGAAGCTTATCATCCATACAATCACCAATTGTGGAGGATCTCAGACTGATCTCCCGTCTTTATTTTTTAGGTGCATGAATTTTAGGGTTTGATGGTGCACGTCCACATTTGTTAATTTCTCTAATGGTGCACGTATGAATTTTGGTGCACATTTTTCAAAGCATCAAACAAATAGTGCACTATCTCAAATTTGAAAACAACTCACCATAAAATCATATTAATTTAACATTTTAGCAAAAATAACAATAAAAGAAACAGAAATCAAATTATGCACTCCGGGATTTTAATTATGCACCAAAAATCAAATTGTGCACCGAGATTGAATTGTGCACCAGTGCACCACAATGTAATTGTGCACCAAAATACATAAAAGGTCTTATATGCTTAAAAATGATAAAAAAATACTATATCAACGAAATTAAATCATAAAAACAGAAGAAAGAAAAAAATCATGCAGCAAATCTAACAGGAGAAAGAGAAAAAAATCAGATGTTTTGACTCCTTATTTAATGGAGAAAATCATGCAACAAATCCAACAACCCATAAATAATGATTTCATTATCTTTTAAAAATCAAATAATAAATTTACAAAAAAATCACAATCGTCAGATGGAATATGAATCAATGATCAAGGATGATTCACAGTTTACAAATCCAAAGTGGTTTTCACTAGATCCGTCCCCTGTTTTTATAATGCTTTTATAAATAATCAATAAGATAAATCAAAAAGAAAAACTGAAATTTAAAGAGGACATGTCATGTAGAAAATTTAATTTGAAAATGAATGGATAAATAATGTCCAGCTTGAATATAACATTATAAAAAATGTACTATAGCTTTTGACAGGATATCTTACCGGAGAAATGACTTTCAGAAGTTATCCAGTCAATTTTCAACTAAAAATTTAAAGGACACTACTGATAATATTTATGGTCGGTTTTCAGCCAAACTTGCCAGTCTTTTGTGGCTAATTGGCGGTCACTAACAACATTCAAAGTTTCCAATCATTTTCCCACCGAATCTAGTTTCTGATCACTTTTTCGGCCTGTTATTAGGAATTATTGATGTGTATGAGTTCCAGCTGATCATTATTTAATTTTTTTTATATTATAAAATTTACAAGATCAATAAATTAAAAAATTTGTTTACCTGAACACAATACTTCAAAAAAAATATAAAATATAAAAATTTTATAAATGTCATTTATTAGAATACCTAAAAATACAATATAAATCCTACATTAAGATCTACTCGCTCAGAGGAGGTCCTGACAGCTGGACTTCACGAAGGTGTGACCCTTCAGACAGGATTTGATGGAATTAGTACCAATATATTTTGTATGATTTATTTATTTTGTGCGCACTACAAAATATTGATTATTTTTAACAATAATTGAATGGAGTTATTAAATTCAGTGAAGTATTGTATTAAAGTTTATATATGTTTTTGTACTGGTATATTTTTCATGAGCTTTATTTGTTTGTCCAATAACTTATTTTAGTCAGAAATTGAAAATGAGTTGATTTCTTCAGGTTTAATTAGTTATTAGTATATCACTTATTTATATTTATGTCCAAAATTAGGTTTGGTTGATTAAGTAGAGGGAACGAGAAATGAACTGAAGGATTTTAACCAGCATAAAAATCACTTTCAAGATAGAAGATAAGTCAAAGACAACCAGGTGAATGACCCTTATGGCCTCGCGAAGACGATCATCACTTCCAACGACACTCGATATTCAATTAGATTATATTAAAATGTGAAACCAAGGAAGGCAAAGAGAGTAGTTGTCAACTTGTCATACCCCATATTGGTGAGAAATCAAAATACTAAGGAAGGGAGTTTACTATAAAAAACCAAGACATATTTCCAATTCTTCAAGCTTCTAAGTGGCTGGTCTTTTGTTAGACTTGCCTTTTCAATTGAAGTTCAATTTTAAGTTGAATATTTCTCTTTGAGTTATATTCAAATTATTGAATTTTAGCCAAAGTTTGATTCAGAATTCCAGCTTTGTTGGCTACAATGTTCTAGCATTGTTGTTAGCTTTGCTGATTTTTGAAATTTTAGATATGGTCTAAATCTAAATGTTTTGGCCTCAGTAATGGTTGTTTATTCGTTTCCAGCCCTTACAAATGTGCAGCTAGGCCTCAACATATGATGTTGCACAGGGCTTCCAAATTCCTAGGATCTGGTGGGGAATAACTTGATGATTAATATGTTTGTTCAGTGAAATGTGGTTGCTCTCACTTCCAAAAAACCACATTGAATTTACATATTCAGAATCGAGTATTTGAGTTTCTATTTATAACAATTCAATTTTTTCATTGGAATTTTTAGATTGACATTTGTGTGCAGTTTTGTAAGGGTGGCTGGCATGGACCGGGGCTGATGACACTAATAAGGTAGAGTTAACGACGTAATTTATTAATATGGTTAAAAAAAATTCACATTTTAATAAATTTGTAATATATATTATATTTTTTAAATTAGAGTAATTCCAATCGTAACAAAAAATTAATAATAGTTCAGAGGCACTTGTTAAATTTCATATTTATATTTTAATGATGATTAAATGATTATTGATGGTTAGATTGAAATCCGACAGAGATGAGCATCATTTGATTTTCGCATATCTAAATATTTATGGTGCGGATATTATTTCAATATTTTTTTAAATGGAAAGAATATGATAATTGTACCGACGGCCCGAACTCGTCTAATTACCACACGTAATTGAAAATAAAAAAGTTATTATATGATGAAGACTCGAAGTGATTTTTGAGCTGATATAGTCTCATTAATAAAAAAAACCGTCACTTGAAGTGTTAAAAATTTAAATATCACATTCCAATTAACCAATTAATTTTTTTTTTCAAAATATTTCACTATAGATTTACTCACTTATTTATGTACTCCCAAGAATCTCGGCCAATTCTCGTGCTTTGCAAGACGCGTTGCCTTCGGCCATTCAATATCCAACCAACGACGACGTCTTGACGAAGCAGCCCCCTCCTCCTCATTTTCAAAGGAGAAATTCTTAAACGAACACGTGGAGTGTGAACATCATCAATAAGAAGACGTTACGTGACATTTTAAAAAATCAAAATAATACGTGACGATTTTTTTATTGTAAATTTTTTTAATTTTTCAACTGACACATAACTGATCAAAATAACATGTAACACTATCCCATTAAATGAGTCATCATTCCACGTGATAATTGTGTCCTCCAAAAAATTTCTCTCTTCGAATACGAAAGCCACTCCATCATCTTTAACAAACACTTATTACGCTTTAAATAATTAACAAACTCGAACACCCACCGAGAAACAACAGGTTAAACCAACTTTTCAACTCTCTCCGATTTCCGTCTCCGATCTCGCTGCCTCTTGGTCGTCGATTTGATCAATCTCCCCGAAGACCATGACACCCGAATAGTAAGTTTCTTTTTCTTTTCGGTTAATTTTCATTATTTTTGTTGTTAGGGTTGGTTGCGATCTGAACTTCGAAATCCGCTGTTTGTTGTCGGTCTCGAGGATCGAGTTTTGGACGGGGGATTTGCGTGGTGGATCTGCTAATTTTTATTGTTATTAGATGGTGGAGGCGCGTGCTTACCTGCTTAGGGATCGTGAAAAACTGAGATTGTTTGTGGATTGGATGATGACTCTTGTTACATATGTTTTCTTTAATTATCGAGTTGGATCATGAGGCATGTTTTCTCTGATGTTCATCGGATTACAGATAGCAAATTGGTTTTCAGATTCCCTGTCCAGCCGCTGAATACCTTACTAACAATACAAAAATTATTAGTTGTGTTTGGCATAGATTGCTGGAGTTAAGCTTGAAGCTGTTTCTGTGTGTTTTGCCTTCTCGCAATTCGTTTTGTGCCGATCTGCTTATTGTTTTCTTATGTCTATTTTCAAATGCGAAAGGAGGAAGAATTTGACTTCATCATGTGAGTTTTACATGTATGGAAGCCTGGGTGCGATTCATTAGATAGAATATAGTTTGACCTTAATCCGTAAGTCGCGGAATAGTTTGTATATGTCAAATAATAAAAATCATTTTGGAGATGCAATACATCCGCATGATGGATTATGATGTTTGAATGTGTTGAATGACAATTTGATGAGCATATTTAACACTTGATTCATTTATGTGAGCGTGTATCTTGAACCTATTTGCCCTATCTTATTGCTGTCAACTGACATGATATGATGGTGTCTTTTTCTTTTCCAGCGACTATCTGTTCAAGCTGCTACTCATTGGAGATTCTGGTGTTGGTAAATCATGCCTGCTCCTGAGATTTGCTGTAAGTGTTTTCTTTATTCGCACGTTATCTCCTATTTAATTTTCATCTGCATTTTGCTGTGTTAATTTATCAATTGTTGGAAATCATTATTGTGGCAAGATTCCTTTGTTGAATTCTCCTACCCGGAATTTTTATTTTTTTTGTGCCCTCTTTTGTGTCGTGACTCAAACACAGATTCAAAACATATTTGATTATATTTTTTCTGTTTGATTCAGGACGACTCATACTTGGATAGTTACATAAGCACCATTGGAGTTGACTTTGTAAGTCATTTATTTGATTTGTTCTCTGCTTTCTAGTATTGATTGAATAGCTGAAGTCTTACATTTCCTTCTCATTATAGAAAATTCGGACTGTTGAACAAGATGGAAAAACCATCAAACTTCAGATTGTAAGTTGTCAATCTCAATACTATACACCCAATTTTCTGCTGCATGAATCTATGATTGTGGATCGAAAAATTCAATTGATTTTAATTAGTGTGTTAGACTAATTATCTTACAAACTTGCAGTGGGATACAGCTGGGCAAGAACGTTTCAGGACCATCACTAGCAGCTACTACCGCGGGGCCCATGGGATCATTGTAAGTATTCTTGATAATCATATTGCAGTGTTGTTCCTTCTGCCTTAAATTACTGGTAATCTCCTTTTTTGTATGTGCGGTGATCTAAGATGATCTTTCGAACAGGTGGTTTATGATGTGACTGACCAAGAGAGCTTCAACAATGTGAAGCAATGGTTGAGTGAAATTGATCGATATGCTAGCGACAATGTCAACAAGCTTCTTGTTGGAAACAAATCTGATTTGACTGATAAAAAAGTGGTTTCTTATGAAACTGCCAAGGTATTGCACATGAGCTTAACTTTTGCAATTTTTTGCTTGTGTTGTTTCCACTTTGAACAAGCACTGAACTCAGCTCGTGTTCAGGCCTTTGCTGATGAAATAGGAATCCCATTCATGGAAACAAGTGCCAAGGATTCAACAAATGTGGAACAGGCTTTCATGGCCATGACAGCTGAGATTAAGAACAGGTAACAATATGCCCATTCTTTCAAGTTTCACATATCATATCATCTTTGAAAAAAACATGGACTTGTGAATTGGAATTTGTTTATCGCTAGCGCTGATGTCAGAAAAGTGAGCTAAGCCTGGTCAATTGTTATGTGTACAGGATGGCAAGCCAACCTGCCATGAACAATGCTAGGCCTCCGACAGTCCAGATCCGCGGCCAACCAGTTAACCAGAAATCTGGCTGCTGCACATCTTGAAGAAGCTGGGATCAATCTGTCAACTCTGCGTTCTCAGTTGGTTGTAAAATTCGTCATGTCTATTGAAAGTGAAAAAAAAAAAAGACCTTGTCTGATTAATATTTCAGCTGGACTGGTACGCTGGTAAACCCATACATTCTTTTAGCTGCACATGCCTTCAGTGAGACAATCTGACCTGTTTCAGCGTGTCCATGAACTTGTTTAGTCATTTAATAGCTCAAGTGTGTGAATAGGAGAGGGCAGGAGACAGCCTCTGCTATCACGGAAGTAGAAATTTCATTTTGCGTCAACTATTTTCGTGGTTGAAAATAGTTTATGCTGTGGCGCAGTACTGTAGGTAGAGGGATTTTTGGGTGGACATAATTTATGGACCATGAACACCACTAATAGAAATGAAATTTTTTTAAAAATAATCAAATTATAAAATAAATAAGAATGCAGTGTCATTTAAATCAATTATAGAGATGCGGTGTCATATATATTAAGAATCTGGAGCGGCCATCTAAACAAGGAGAAATTTTTGGGTGGACTGTGTCACAATGTGGCAGTTGACACCACCAATGGAGAGTCATCACGTGGTGCGTTAAAAAGTCAATTTTTTTTTAAACCAATGATAAATCGACACGTGTAATTTTGATTTTTCAATGCGTCATGTAGCGACTCCCCATTGATTGTGTCCACTGCCACATAAAGAATACAGTACACCGAAAAATCACTCCTGATCAAGATGAGGTCACTAGTCACTGTATCAAAGTAGTCAAGGTGGTGATTTCAGATTCTTACGAATTATGATAGGCTTCGAGTCGCAAACCTCAGTTTTATGAATATTTAGTTTCAAATAAATGGAAATGAAGTTGCCTAACCTATTACACCGCAAAACCGAGAGTACATCAGAGAAAAAAAAAGAGAGCCACATTTCGAGTTCAAGCAACCAGCATTGGAATACCCAGGCTTCCTCTACGAGAGAGACGGTGAATTCTAATCCCGGGAGCTCTGGGTACTTTCACATATCATTATCACTTGACACCCAAAGCTGGAAAATGTCCAGGGTCCTCAATATTGGCGAGGGCTGTTGCACTGACACCACTGCGCCCATTGAAGCCCCCTCTAGCGCCACGCCCCCTTCCACGACCCCTGCCGCCAGATCTTTCCCTCTCAGCAGGCTTCAGGAAATCATTGATGTTGACAACCTGAAAACCAAGATAACAAGAATCACCAGCAGCGCCAAAAGAAAGTCCAACTCAAAAATCATCCAAAACAAAACAATCCAACACACAATAATAGCAGTTATCTTGCATGTACTGCAACTAATGAACAGGCTGACAGGCGTCTACTTTAAGGCTGTGTTTGGTTTAGGGAAAATTTGAGGGGAAGAAAAATTTGATGGAAAATTAGAAGGAATCCTTTGTTTTGTTTAGAGAAAATTAGGGATGGAAAACTAAATGAAAAATTAGATGGAAAATTTGTGTAAATTAAAGAATGTTTTAGTATTTTCCACCTCAAATCAAACAAGGGCAAAATAAGATGGATTTTTTGAAGGATACATTTTCCCTATAACTTTCCTTTCCCTATAACTTTTCTCAAACCAAACACAGCCTAAATGATTAATTGTTTCAACTGTCATCGAATTATTTTTAAGGGAAGAGTTTCAAATTACAAAATACCTTTTTCACTTTCTCCTCTTTTTCAGTTGTCTCTTTATGTTTTTCCTTGTCAGAACCCTGCAAAGAATTCAAATGAATGATACATAAATACAAATCTAGAACAGTAACAACTGTGGAGAGGTGAACCTCTCCAAGATAAAACATACCAGCTTAATAAAGATCTCATCATTGCTCTTCTTGTTAGAAAGCTGTTGCATTGATTTAAATTCAGAATCAGCCTCCACTTTTCTTTCCTCGGGCTTCAAAGCCAAAAGAGCCTTCCTCTTTTCTTCTAAAATTTTTTCATATTCCTCCAGGGTCATTTCCTAGAGAACAAACGATTGAAGTCAGATCAAAAAAACAATAGGTTAAAACAATCATGCAATTTCACTGTAATTGGTTGAAACTGTCGCAGATAACTTAACAGATACTGTCCCAAAACCACTTAGAAAATTAAATAAAGACATCAAGAGTAGTAATCACTTTATCCTCAGCTTCCTTCTCCTCAGCCTCTTCCACAGGTTTTTCCTTGGTGACATCTACATCCTGTTCTACTTCTGGGTTCTCAACAATCTTTTCCTTTTCAGCAACAGCTTCCTCAACAGCTCTGATTCAAATAGCATAAACAAGAAAATGTTAATTTCCACGGATGTCAGCACACATATAACACGGATAAGTAATTAGAACTCACGGAGCAATCTCATCAGCAGCAGTACCCCAATTTCTGCGCCCAGCTCCTTCACGTTTGATCTCATTACTGTACATGAACAACATCACGTGTCATCAAAACCATGGACATTATAAATTTTATTTTTTCCCAATCAGTAGATGAAACTGAGCTGGATTCATGAAATACGAACCCCCGTCCAGTGCCACTATGGCGCTCATAAACTCTCCTGGGACGCTCAACTTCATCAGTTTCACCTTCGTTAAACCCACCACGACGCCCCCCACGGAATGAACCACGCGGACCACCATAACCACCACGTCTCTCAGTCGACTTCTCACCATCCTTATCCTCAAATGATCTGAATCCACCAGCATTACCACTCAAGGCGTTCTCACCATAATTAACATCACGGTTGAAACCTCCCACACCGCGTCCACGCCCACGGCCACGTCCACCACCACGAACTGCTTCATTTCTAGCCTCTCTCACTGAATATTGTAGCAGAATCAAAGATAGCAGGAAAAAAAATGTTCACACCACAAAATTGATACTGGAATTTGAATATTAAACAAGATTTAATTCTTGGCCACGCCCTTGCAAAGGGAACAACATTTATATTGATATATACAGAATAAACATTCAAACAAAGATGAGTTGCTACTTATTTTGCGAAAAACCAGAGAAAAAATTAGGCATACACCAAGAATCCTAAGCCCAAAAAGAAGCACAACTGTTATTGCCAATGTTTTTCTTGGTTAGAAATTATAATCAAAAGATAGAAATCTACAAAAAGCCAGTTAACAAATTCACAATAACGTTAATAAAGTCAATTTTACAAACAACATTATTGCCGCTCATTTCAATGATCACAAAAGAATCAGAATCTATAAAAGATTGAACTTTAACAACAAGATCACTGCCGCTCAATTCAATGGTCTCAAAACAATCAGCATCTATAAAAGATTGAACTTTAACTTTTAGCATCTGTGAATCACAAAATACTGCTAAAGCCACACCATATAACCAAAATTGAATCATAGAGGAAGCTCGAAATTATACCAGCCTGAGAAGGAGGGAGGGGCTTGGAGGGCATCTTAGCCTGAGCAGCAGCAGCAGCAGCGGGCGCGGGAGCCTTCTTGGCCTGCACCGGTTCCGCAGGCTTCAATTGCCGCGCGGCAATGACGAGCTGGGTGAGGTCGTCGCTGTCATCCTCGCCCAACAAACCGAAAGGATTGGCAGACATTCTGGACCCGCGCAAAACACCGACACTCTTCAAAGTAGCAGCAACGCTCGACTTATAGCTAGTTTGTGGGACGACCCATCTGCGGAACTGGTGACAGTGCGGCTTGACGGGGTTGAAAAATATGCAGAGACGGAGATGACGTTAATGGAGCAGAAAAACCCTAGCAGATGCGGCTGACATGAAAACCTAATCTTATAAAACCCTGCACATGAGGTAGGATACTCTGCGTGCGGGTGCAGTTAAGAATAGCCTGTTGCACAATTCAAGCAGGCCGCTTTAAGCCCAATTTAATTAGAAGCCCAACACGTAAGCTTTTCTTTTTTCTTCTTAAAACGCCATGAAAGGAAAAGGCAACCAAGGGAACATCGCCCGCCCGCACCACTAAGGCTTTGAAAAGAAAGAATTTGGAAGGAAATAAAAAAAAATAAAAAGAAATGATTTAAAGATAAGAAAATAGATATTATTGAGTTTATGAAAAATTTGGAATAATAAAAGTAAAAAAAGAGAAAAATTATTTAAATAATCTTACCTTTAAAAATAAAAATAAAAACACATAAAGAATAGAAGGATATAATAATAATTTTTATGGAAATCCTCCATGCTTCTTAAATCCACCTAAATCGGAAGAAAAGGAAATGGATCTTTCACCCCTCTAAATCCCTCCAACTCCTCCCAAATTCCTTATTTTAAAAAATTTAGTCACAACTTCTCTATTCTCCTTTTTTTTCTCTCCAATTTCACACTCCAAGAATACTACCTAATAATATACATGATTTAGAAAAAATGAATTTCTCATAAAAAATATTTAAATACTTGTTGTTTTTCATTCATGCTCTGTTTTTGGCTAAAGTTTGATCTTTGGTAAATATAACTCCAAATTAGAAAGAGATTGATCAATTGTCTTATTAATGCCTTTTCAAAGTGGAGGATAATAAGAATTTTCTTATCTGGAATTTTCTTATTAAATTGAGATGAATATTTTCCCCTCAATTTTACTTTCAAAGATATTTCTTTGCTTAAATGTAATGATTTCTCAATTGAATCATTGTCAATATAAGACAATTTGTGCACCGACTTTCAAAACTAACATTTGATTGAATAAATCAGATCATTTGATCTTTCTAAGAAAATTCATAGAATGAGTTAAAGCTCATCAATGCTATTTGTGTCTTCATGTGCTTTGCATATGTCCCTATGGGTGATGTGTCGAAATATGTTTGTGTCATAGATTTTTCCTCTAAAATTATATTGAAACAGTCTTATAAATTCAATTTAATATGGTTTGCGTCTTTAACAAATAAAATATAACAAAGAAAATAAACATCTTAGCTAGCTAAGACAAGTAAATCAAATGATAGTGTAAATGAATCTAGTGTTAGTAAAGTATATTATTTTATAACCAAAAAAGTAGACGATTAAGAGATGCTTACTGGCATAACTCTTTCTTATTCTAAAGTAAATTTATGAATTTTCTTATCTTGATGAGCTAACTCACAAAGTTGAGCAAGCATCAAAATTGCATTAATTTTTTCATATTCCTATAAAAAATATTTATTTATCGTTCAAATATGTGCAACTTTATCTCTATACTTCATTTATCAAATATTATACACATAAACATAATTTACCTTCTCAATTCCCAAAAGCAATCAACAATCAACGTAAAGTAAAAAATGACATAAAACTGACCTCTCTTCTTTCCCTCAGAAATGCTACACAATAGCTTCAAAATCTATCACCTCAACCCCACCTCAAATCAGGACTTTGGCAGCACACCCACAAGCACTGACTAAGATCCACTTCTTGAGGTCATTTACCAACTTTGAAGCTCCACCAAACTCTCTTTGGTTCATCGCAGATCCAACAACAATACTTTGTTAGGCTAATTATGTGTGAGTCTTGTAGTTCAGATTGTGAGGTTATCAAGCATTGGCCTTAAAATGGCAGCTTTTTGCTTCCTTCTGCGAAAGAAAATTGGAATTATGATCCGGTTAACATCTGTGAAACGATAAAAACATGCATACTTGATAATTTCTACTATCTAGTGGTCAAATAAATAGTATAAATTAAATCTCACGAACTAGCGCGATGGTGTGGTACATCCAAGTTCTGTGATGTTACTGGATGTAACGATCTGATTTGTTTTCTAATAAAAATTCAAACCAAATCATTTCTAAATGGTTTGTGAAAAATTTAAAACCGAATCACTAACTTTAAAAAATCAAACTAAATCAAACCATGTGGTTCAATTCATTTAGATTTATTTTTTCGTGAACTTTATTTACTATTTTATATACTAATAAGAGACTTTTTATGTAGATAATAATATAAGGATACTAATTTATCTTTTATTCAATTAAATTTATATATGATATAAAGCGTAGTGAAATGATTGGATTTGATTTGGTTTGAAAAATCAAAATCAAATCGAACCATTAGTTAGGATGCAAACTGTAGTCGAAGGGTAATGCATATATGCATGGAGAGTGCCGTTGGAAACAAACTGTGGTGGATCGCTTCAGCAGTTGTTTTCCTGCAGTTGAATCTTCCTCGTTGCATATGTTTTAGTCTCACTTGAAGAATATATATCGTACGTGGTGATCCATCAACGTCCCATTGAAGTCAGATATGATCAAGAAGCAGTGTTCTTCATTGCATATGTTTGACATAGACGCTATGATCAAGAAGTTGGCGGGACATTAATTTCTCAGAATTCAGAATCCCGCTCGCAGAATAAAAGGGTTTAGGGTTTCGAGGGCCGAACTGCTAATATCAATATGCTTGCAAGAGGGGTTATGACTTATGAGGATACACATGCTGGCTTCCTTTTTCTTACGTCAAACTTTAATTAGGATGGAGTGAGATAAGCTTCAATTGGATATTACTGACTTTATATCTTGGCAAAACTTTAGAACAACAGATATGCCGATGAACTGTGGGGAGGTTGTATTTTTATTTGTGAAGGTTAGGTACATAATTTTTGACACGATTAAATGCGTGCATGGCTAAATACTCAACTGAGAATTGGTAGTCGAATGTAATTTTCGACCTTTTGAATTCAGTAAGATGCTCTGGAGGAAACATACTTGTGTCAGACCATGAACTAAGTAATCTATTTATACTTATTAACATTATTGTAGGGGGTCTAAGGAATTTGGATTAACTTAAAATCCAACACAAATACACTCAATTAAATTAAATTTGTGTTGATTTAATTTATTTGGGTTGAGTTTTGGGCTATAATTTTTGAGCTAGATTGATATTTTGATTTGAATTCAGGTTGGCCTAACCTACAAAACACAATCAAAATACAAAATACAACCCAAACCCTAATCCAAATTTATTTTTATATTTTTATAGATATTTTATAGTCTTAAATTTTTATATTTTTACATATTGATTTATAAAATGTCTTTATTGATAAAGTAAATGGATTGACACAAATTCAACTCAAATTGAGAATTTTAATTATGAATTGTGTTGGTTTAAATTTGGTTTGAGCTTGTGTTTAATCGATTTATTACAATTTTCAAATGACTACGGATTAAGAACAATTCAATCCAAATTCAACCAGTAATCCAAACACGCACACCCTATTATCACACGTATCACGTATGTGTGTTCCAACATGGTTATTAACTAGCAAAATTCTTCATAATCATTGGTAGTCTCTCTTTCTCTCGAAAATGATTTTGCCATAAAAATGACTGTATTACACAAATGATAGGTATTATAAAAGACAAGACGACCTTTGATAATTATAAATATTTTATAATATCTTTAACTTTCATATTAGGGCCTTACACAGCAGTGGGGGGAGTCAGAATTTTTGTTAGGAGGTAAAATTACATAATTAAAATTTTGAATTGAATTTGAGGGCGCAAAATTAAAAATTCCGATGAAATTATACATATAAATTTATTTTTTATATATATAATTTTTTTACCATAGGTAAAAAAATTTTAGGTGGGATTTGGGAGCGGCTGGCCGGCTGCCCCCTCGCCCTATGTTACATAGTGTCGTATTGATAATTATAAATGTTGCCCGACATCTGATAATTATGATTAAATATTTAAATTTAATTAAAGCCACCATATAAAAATTATAATATAACATGAAGTTCAGCATATGACATTTATTTAATATGAATGAAAAAATATAAAAATAATATTTATGAATTTAATGAAGTGACCTTAAAAAAAGCTAATGAATGTTAACGTACGTAAACCTGCTTCGAATTTGGTCTCAATAGGAATGCCTTTATCACATCTAGTCAAAGAGAAGAGAAAACGAAAAATAGAGAAAAGGTCAACCAACATTTTGTTTTAAGTTTAAGTATTAGTCGAAGATTTCTCAACCAAAAAAAAAAGTGTTTTTTTATCCCATTACACAGCTTGTACAAGCTAGACTACAAGGCTGCATGGCGGCTATATGATTTTTAGGAGAATCATATTCATCCCATGTTTTTTAAATATATTTGGTCAGAAAGTGTTACGTGTTATGTATTGATTGGATAATAATTAATTAATTTGATTTTTTAAATTTGTAGGCATAGTCTTCAATAAAATAAAAATAGAATCTAAATGAAACCAAATATAAAGAGTTTTTGTTTTTAAGAAAAAAAAAATCCATTCAAATATGAGAAAGTTTCAATACAAGTCATGAACATGAAGCTTCTCGCTTCAATCCAAGAACCTCTTTTACGGTCAAAGTCAACATTTCAACCGAACATCATTAATCAACCACCTATATATAACAATAACCTACGTAGTACGAACCACCTATCAGCTCATTCAACCATATCGCATTTGACCTCAAAATCTCATCTCACACCTTTTCTCAATATTCAGCTTCTGCCACTGTTTTCCATGGCCGCAGCCGCTGACTTCTCAGCTCTGCAACTCATCAAACAGCATCTCTTCGACGGGCTGGCGTCTCCTCTCCTCAAACCCGAGCCTTCCGCCTCGCAGACCCAGATGGCCCAGATCCCCGATTCACTCGAGCTCGACGGCGTTTACACTTCACTCGTATCTTCCGACTTGGGAGCCGTTGACCTGGCGAGACGCAAACCCTCAGTTTCAAGTCGTAAACCTGCGCTCAACATCTCGCTCCCTAGCAAAACTGAATGGAACGAGTACGCTGAGCCGACTCAGCCGCAACTCGCGGCCGCTGCGTCAAAACCGGCACCGAAAAGGTCCGATCGGAGGCACTACCGGGGAGTCCGGCAAAGACCGTGGGGGAAGTTCGCGGCCGAGATCCGCGATCCCAAGCGCCGGGGAGCGAGGGTTTGGCTGGGGACATACGAGACGGACGTCGAGGCCGCCAGAGCCTACGACAGGGCCGCGTTCGAGCTGCGCGGCTGCAAAGCGATACTCAACTTCCCGCTCGAGCTCGCGCAGTCAATGGATAAGCCTCCGGCTGTGGGAGTGAGACGACTTAGAAGCGAAGCTGAGGAGCGGCCAGAGGCGAAGAAGGTGAAGACGGAGGAAGGGGTTGACGGTGTGAATGAAATGGCGTTGACGCCGTCAAGTTGGACGGCGTTTTGGGATTTCGACGATAACGGGAATACGAAATCGAACGGGATGCTTGACTGGCCGTTGACGTCCCCGTTATCTCCTCATCCTGCTCTTGGTTATTCTCAGCTAATAGTTCTATGAGAATAGAATTGTTTGTTACGTTAGTTGGGTTCTTAAATTCAATTTATTCATTATTGTTGAAAACCATTGACATCCATTATTCTCAGCTAATAGTTGAGACTAAGACATTAGTAGCCGGAAACCATTGACAAATCTAAACTATGGAAAATCTTTACACTGGTCTCAAACTCAAGCAAAACAGTCAGCTTTTTATACGATCAGGATCGAAGGGTTTAAATAAGTCATATCTAAGTATTAATCTTTGGCGGCAGTTCATCACTTTCGTAAATTAAAGGTTTATAATCAGATAGTACAAATAGATTAAATTTATATAAAAACATCCACACCAACCCAGCATGTGATTATGAGCCATCATCAAGCAGTTTTACAAATCTAAATATTTTACCAAATTAGAAAGATTTGAGACAATTTGGGGAGACACAACTACCCAAAAGAGAGAAGACATAAATCCTCAATTAAAGTCAAAACTCAAGAGAAATAGATAAAATTTTGAGATAAACAAATTACCTCTACAACAACATAGGGTACCTAAACCAAAAATCTAAAGCCTTAAACATCCATGAAGTTGAGAAATCAAACACATATACAGACAAGCGAGAGAATCTATCAAACTCCTTCAGCTCAGATCATCCTCCTCGACAGTCGAATCTCCAGCGATTCAGATCCACTGATCCACCACATCTCACCAAACCAACAAAGAAAACGAAATACCAAATCAAAACCTACCAATTTGTTGAGAGATCCCAACTCTCAAATTGTCAAACCCTTCCTCACAACACACACTGAAAAACACATTCCTTTTTGACCTTCAATGCCTCTATCAGTTCGCATTGTCCAACTACTCTCTGTCCGCTTCATCAGAAATTGAGGAGTTGAATGAGAAGTGTGCTAGGACATTGGAGGGCCTTCGACAAACTGAGGTCCCAGTGTGATCGATCCGGTCGCATTGAGCCTTAGCCAATTTTGTCTGATGGAATGAATCACCGGATAGAATAATCTAGTGATACAACCAACGAAATTCTTAAATCTAAAACCTTCTACAAGAAAAATCCATTCTCTCATCATCATCTCACTCGTCAATGGTGCGTCATCTCAGCTCACATTTTCACTTTATGACTTGCTGGGATTTACTATCAACCTTTGAACTCGCTCTAGACAATTATGTTCCAGAGGTCTGTCTACTCTGCTTCTTTACCTACAAAAAAAAAATAGAGCATTATTGAAAATAAACAAAAAATTAGAATAGTATTAACAGAAAAACTATATTTATATATATATATAAAAGTTATTCTTGAAAAAAAAAACCAGTCAAGCCTCACTGATACAAATTTTCTAGCCAATCATATCTGCTGTTTTTCAATGCCCTCATACGACGGCTGCCTCAATTGATGCTCCGAATTTCCTCTGAAATTTCATAGCTGCCAGTCGGTCAAACACACGAAACCAATCATAATTCCAAATTTTAAAGTGCATTATGTCTACCACTAGTTAGATATACTATCTTTGTTCTTTAATACATGTCGTTTAAAGTTAATTTGAATAAATTAAGGTGAAACAAATTTAATGAGTAGGTGGTTGGTATTTTTTTTTAAAAATTCATCCAAAAAGTAAAATTGATAGATTATTATTGGCGATGAATGATTTTTTTATTAATTATGATAAAGAACTGGTTAATATTTTAAGGTAGTTGTTGATATTATTTACGCATTGAAATTTTTTAAATGACAAATAAAAGTGGACAAAAAAATTCAGTTAAATGACATATAAAAGAGGACATAAAGAGTAATACGTTATTAATAAAATAATGTCACAATTTTTTAATTTTCGTAATCATGTTAATAAATATTTTCATTAAATTCAGAGATATATTCGTTAGTTAGGTATCTATGTTCATAACTTTAAATCTAAAATAAAAAAAATCAGAAATTTTTTTATAACTTTTGTTTTAGGATTGTTTAAGGTTTACGATTTAGGGTATAGTTTTATGATTGTTATAAATGCAAGTATATGAGTGTTTATAAAAAAAAATTGACAATCTATTAATGTCGTTGTTCTTGGATAGTTAATTTAAAATGTATAGGTAACTTTTGAATAAATATTTATTGAATTGAATAATTATTTGCAATGTGCATGCATGGAATACGTATAGTTTTAGAATTGTTTTGAATTTTGAATAAATATCTATATCGCATTCTTTTCCAGGCCTTATCCGAGTTTCATAGTTATCGAGGCCTTTTCGGGTGCCAGGCTCCTCTATTTTGTAATGATTTTTCTCTCTCATCAAACATCCGAAATTAATCATAAAACGCCACTCGAAGTTATCCACAATATTTTTGGACATTTTAGTGGGTGTGTTTCATGTTTTTTTGTCCGAAAACACTAA
>NQLW01000808.1:446094-484382 GCA_002312845.1 Kalanchoe fedtschenkoi
TTTATTCAATCAATGTAGATGGAGGATTTATGAAAAATAGATTTATGAAGATGGTGATGTGGTATGAAATAAGTCTAACTCCCTTTGTCCTCTTTTATATGTCACTTAACCGAATTTTTTTGTCCACTTTTACTTGTCACTTAATAATTTTCAATGCGTCTTTAATATCAACAGCTATCTTAAAATGTCAAACATTAATCACTTTTTCATCATAATCAATAAAAAATCATTAATCACCAGTAATAATTTACTAATTTTATTTTTTTCACGCATTTTTTTTAAAAATACCGACCACTCACTCATTAAATTTATTCAAACATTATCATTTATTTCATCTTAGTCTAGTCAAATTAATTTTAAACGATATATACGAGGAAGGAGAGAGTATGTAGCATTATACAATCTTGATTTTCAGATTTATTTAATGTGAAAGCCCTTATTACAATGGAGACCATACTCACCAGCGCTGGCATCTGACATTAATAAATGGGTTCAATCAAGCTGTCGGCTGTCTGGATCTGTTGCCGACTTTCATCAAAACACCCCCCAACCTCATAGTCTCTTCATCCTCTAATACATGTCGTTTACGGTTAATTTGAGGAGATTAAGGTGAAGTTAATGCTAGCGGTTGAACAAATTTAATAGGTAGGTGGTTAACATTTTTTTGAAAAAGTTCGTGCAAAAAGTAAAATTTGTATATGATTATTGGTGAGGAATGTATTCTTTATTGATTATGATAATGAAGTGATTAATGTTTGACATTTTAAGGTAGTTGTTGATATTAAATACGCATTGAAAATTGATAAGTGACAAGTAAAAGTTGACAAAAAAATTCGGTTAAGTGACATGTAAAAGAGGACAAATGGAGTATAATTTTGGCCATGACAGAAAAATATCAACCAGAAACCGCCCAAATTGCATCCCCCTTTTTTTCAAACCAATTCTCCGCCCTACCCTCTTCACACTCATCCCCTCCGCTGCCCTTGACATGACATTTTCCACTTTTTTTTTATTTTTTATTTATCATTTAATTAAATTTATTTATTTATTTTTATCTAATCATTTGACAAATTTAAATGTAAATTTAATATCAACAACTATTTAAAAAAATTAATCATTTTTTATCATAATAAATAAAAAAATCATTTTTCACCTTCAATTTTATATTTTCCACAAAATTAAAAAATAATAATTAATTATCTACTATTAAATTATTCAACCTCTAATATTAATATTTTTTTAATCTATTCAAAACAATGTAATCCACAACCTTTAGATCAGAGCCACGTACTCGACGGCCAAGATCAACCCATGTTGCTGATCAAGGCTGTTCCGATCCAACCGTGTTGACAACCACCAGCAGCGTGCAAGCAACGACACAAATCTTACAAGGAGCCCATCCCATTTCCCTTTAAATTCGATCATTCAATTCCTGCGCATACGTGGACCAATCAACTGCCGCCAAGCGCCAACCCACCCTACCCTCATTTAATTCCAAACTTGTAGTTTACTATTATTTCGTGGAAATGCATGGCAATCATTATTATATTCAATACTTTATAAAAAAAATACCAGGTAATTAAAACGTACAGGAATTCCAAAACTCAAATATATTAAAACACTGAAAAATATGAGCGAGACAATTTATGTTTCATGCGATACGTTATATTATATTTAGGTTGGATTTATGGTCAATGGGAGTATAATAATCTTCAAGATAACATATTTTTATCAAATTACGAAAAATAATAGAAAATCTAATATGATGACATATATGGATCAGATTATCCGTAGCTGCTGAATCCCTTATTTTGCAAGAAAATGATACAGAATTTTTTATATCAGAAATCGGTCAAAGTTTTAACCTTCTCCATCGGGATATCAAATTACTATATACTCTCTCTGTCCTCTTTTACATGTCACTTAACCGAATTTTTGGTCCACTTTTACTTGTCACTTAACAATTTTCAATGCGTATTTAATATCAACAACTACCTTAAAATGTCAAACATTAATCACTTCTTCCTCATAATCAATAAAAAAATCATTCATCACCAGTAATAATCTATCAATTTTACTTTTTGCACAAATTTTTTTTAAAAAACATCAACCACCCACTCATTAAATTTGTTCAACCGCTAGCATTAACTTCACCATAATCTACTCAAATTAACCTTAAACGACATGTATTAGAGGACGGAGGGAGTATAAACATTTTGGGAAAAAATCACACACAAAAATATATATATATCTTCCCTGATGGGTAAAATAGGTTGGATCAAACAAAAACGACATTATATATATTCAAAAAAAAAATCTCTAATCATAAATGGGGAAGGATTGCTCAGCAAAAAATTACATAAGAGATAATGATAGTAATAATAATAAATTATACAAAACAAAATAAATAAATAAGAGATGAACGTAGTACACACGTATATTTTAAGTGAGAATGAACAATAAAAAATTCTAAAAAAAAAATTACGCTGATCAAATCGATGAATCCTCCAATTCTGGACGTCTGTTCACTGATCCCTAGTCATCACGCTCCCTATTCACACACAAAATTATTCCCTCTTAAATACCCTCATGAGCAGCAGCAGCATTGCAAGATCAACTGAGAAAAACTTCTCTCTCATGGATTATTCCACTTCTCTTCTTTCAATCCTCACCCTACTGGCCTTAATCTTCATACCCATCTCCGGTGCCGTCCCCTTCATCGTCCTCCACGGTTAGTAAACTTCCCTCCTAGATTTCTCATCAGAAAGATCGCAACGGAATGCTGCTGTGGATTCTAAACAAAGTTGAAATCTTTTTCTTCTCTTATTATTTTTTTGTCGTTCGGGTTGAAAAACTGTTACTGCCGTTGGAAGACTTGGTGTGTTTGAATCTTGAATCATACGTACCCTTCAAGAAAACATCATGATATTTCCCAGGTTTTGCCTGGAGTAGATTACAGTTACAGCTCTCTGACTGTACCTTTTGCGCCTAATCAATTGGAAATTTCACAATACAAATGTTATATTCGCGGTGCACAGGTATTGCGGATGAGTGCTCTCATGACAAGGTCAAAAATTTCACACAGAATTTGAAGAGCTTATCCAATGTGGAAGGATACTGCGTGTAAGCATCCTTGCCAAACTCACACATTTCAAGTCACCTATATGTGTTACTCTACTCAGACAACATCAGTTATTTCTATCAGCAAGTTCATATATATTCCTTTACTTCATCAACATCTATTTCTTGAGACTTGCAATATCTCAGTTCATGTTTAACACACCCTCTCGCTTGTATTTTTATTGCAGAGAAGTTGGAGATGGGACATGGGATTCATGGTTTATGACGCTAGACAAACAGGTCTCAGTATTAATTTTGAATGATGTGCGGTTGGTGCTATATTTTCTGTTACCACTTGTAACGTGTTGTTAATTTCTTGATTTTTCAGGCAGCTGTAGTTTGCGATAAGGTGAAAATAAACATTTCCGATTTGTTCACAGCTTCTGCATACTGACGCTTACTTGCTCCAAGAGTTCATGAGCTCAATTTCTGGTTAACAGGTGAAGAAAATGAAAGAACTCAATCAAGGTTACAACATCGTCGGCCTGTCTCAGGTCATTTTCAGTATGCCCATTTCTTCTTAGTCACAGCGAGAATGAAATGTGAAAAAGATTAATACAAGAAAATATACACTCTCGATTGCACAACGACGAGTCCTAACTACACCTACCATAAGTCTACTGCATTTGTATATAACTCAAACGTTACTCAATTCGGTTAACACTGTAACACATTTGTCTTTTCAAGATTTTCATCTCATCTGTTATCTGGTCTTGACAGGGAAATTTGATTGGGAGAGGAGTCTTGGAGTTTTGTGAGGGAGGACCTCCAGTAAGACTAACTGCCTCCTAAATACGTTCTTAAGCATTGCCAGAATTTTGTCACCTCTTTATAAAGCAAGAATTCTACCCAAAATTTAAATTTTTTTGACATTAGAATGAAGCGAAAAAGTAACATTTCATAAAAAATCTTCTTGTCATACATTCATTTATCATATGTAGTTTAACTTTGCTTCTGGTATCAACAAAAACAGGTCAAGAACTTCATCTCAGTTTCGGGTCCTCACGCTGGCACTGCTTCAGTTCCTCTATGCGGTGTAAGTGCTTTTCCCAGCTCTCTTTTTCGCCAAACTCAAAATAGGATTTCTCTTAACAGCGACCAAAGTGAACAGACTAGTCACACACTTTATTCATAAGACATTCGTCACACTTTATCCGTAGCTCTTAGTATCCATTGCAGACATTTCTGTTCATTCCTTGTTTTGCTTCTGCAGACTGGTCCTATGTGCACAATAGCAGACAACTTAATCAAATCAGCTATATACTCCGACTATGTCCAGGTTTGCATAATTACTTCCTTTCGCTCTTTTTCAAGGTCAGCCAGCGCCACGTCCGGTTATTTTCCATAATATTTTTAACTGGTTTGCGTGACAGGAGCACCTGGCTCCCAGCGGCTATCTCAAGTTACCAAATGTAAGCAGACGTTTACTAAGGAAGTAGCTAGTTAATATCGTCTTCCAGTGAACCTGTTGAATGACATTGTATCCCAACTCCAATTTTTACAGGACATTCCAAATTACTTGGAAAAATGTAGCTACCTTCCCAAGCTTAACAATGAAATCCCTGATAAGAGGAATGCCACGTACAAGGACCGCTTCACCAGCTTACAAAATTTGGTCCTCATTATGGTGTGTTGCAAAGATTTTTCGTTTCGCTTCTCTGAATATAACTACTAATCATAACTGTTTCTGGAAGTTATAGATGTTTTGGTGTAAGTTTGTCTTGTCGCATTCTGCTGTTACAGTGTGAGCAGGACGACGTGTTAATACCCAAGGAAACATCCTGGTTTGGATATTATCCGGATGGCGCCTTCAAGCCAGTCTTGCGTCCGCAAGAGGTAAATTCTTCAGTCACTTTTTTTTCATCATACAGTTCGATAGTAAATTCTGTAGTCATTATTTTTCATAGAGAAGGACAAGATGAGAGGCCAAGAGGCTGCCTCATTTGCTATATTAGAATCAGAAATATAGGAAGTTGCAGGAAAGGTGACAGGTCTAGTTTCTAGTAAGACTAAGAAGTGTGTCTGGAACTCATATTTTATGGTGGCTCTTTCTCGCGCAGACAAAGCTTTACACTGAAGACTGGATTGGTTTGAGGACTCTGGATGAAGCTGGAAAGGTGAAGTACATCAGCGTTCCCGGGGGACACGTCGGGATTTCAGTCAGTGACATGAAAACTCACATCGTACCATTCCTTGTGGACCAACCATCAAAATCTGACAAGCCTAGCCGGAGCAATCTGGCCAATGAACTAAAAGTTCATAAAAAGATCACAAGCAGAAGAATCAAAATACAATCTGCTCCTCAACTGGACCAAGGCACATCTGACAAAGCTGTACTGGAAGGATCTTCACCGTTTGACTGGCCTCCGCAGATCAAGAGCTTCATGGGTGAAATGCTCGATTGATGGTCTTTAAAAACACAGTCGGGTGGTTCAGGATCCGGGATGAAATCTGGTTTAAATTCAGAACTTCAGGATTTGAATCCTCCTGGTTGCTAAAGGAAAAAAAAAAAACTTTATATAGCAAATGAAACCATATTACGACAAATTCATTATTTTATTTTTTGGCAAATTCATTACTCAGACTATATGCTTCCTGCAGCCCTTATTCCGCGGCCCATGATAATTTCTCAGACAACCTCAGTCTTCATTTTCCTAAGCCGGAAAATGATGTACAAGTAACACAATTGTGACCAAAAGAAAGTTCATGTAGATGAAATATACAGAGAAGGTGGCACAGTTACTTGGGACTGCTGCAATTAGAAATAAGTATGTACAATTTTGGCAGAAATGAAAATCTGTCTGCTTTGGGCTCAGTAAACATTGATGCCTACTACACTGAGACCACCATGTTGACCGGCCTGAATAGAGCATTCGTACTCTCTGCTCAGCTTTGAGGTACTTTGTTGGGAGCGATAACAGAACCGAAGGGAAGAAACTCCGGCCTTAGCTGCTTGACTCACTATTCTAACTCCATAAAGTACGCTCAGATCAGCCCATAACGCTTTCCCTGCTTCTCTCATTTCAGGGCTTCCGTCATAGCCATCGAGATCAGTTTTCGTAATTATGTGCACGGAGTTGTCGTCAAATGGTAAAAGATCTGGGACACCCAAGGGTTGACTAATTGTCATTAGTAAACTGGCCATGCGACTGGAAATTCCGTACTTCATCATATTCATATAGTAGTATCCTTGTACAGCCTGCGAGTACGAATTTTTAAAAAGAATTTATCGCAAACAAAGATCACAGTCATAGCTAAATGTTACAACAGGAAAGTTGATTTGCAAACCCAAACACATGGTAATTACCTGCCACTGCGCTGGAGCCAAACGGACTCTTGGCCGAATCGATTTCACATAGTCATATGCCGCATCGCGTGTCATCTGCCTGTGCCGGACCTGCAACATAAATAAAATTTCCTTCAAAGCGCAAGGAGTTAAATATCAAAATAACACAGGCTGAGGGTGGCAGGACTTACCAGATAGCATAGAACAATCGTCGTGCTCCGTCCACGACCTGCTTTACAGTGCACATACGTAGCTTGCCCGTGCAATGAATTTTCTGTGGAGTAAAAAATGAGTGCATTTGATAGTAGAACAAGTCATAAGCGCATTTCGGTAGATACCTACCGTGAATGAAGCTGACCGCTCGGCATATGTCACTCATTGCTGGGGCATAGCAGTAGTCTCTTGTGGGGATTACTAAATTTTCAATACCATTGGCCTGTATCAGATGATGTTTGTAACAAAATGAACTCTAGAAAGATAGTGAAATGGAAAGAGATAAAAAATCGGTTGCAAGACAAATTATGCAATGCACGTTTGTAATTCTACAGTCGGTGCCCCAGCAATAATATAGAATCGCACAACAGCTAACGAACACTCACATGATAAAGCGAAGGTGAAACCAAGGTCTCATATGGCTCATTAAGAGTCACTACTCCTTGAACGCCAAGCTCCCTCAACCGATGCACATCGCTTGGGAACGGAACAGCGCCTAGCAGGATAAACTGGTGAACATTTTTCAATTAGATTTCATCACGAGCGACTCTTTACGATGTACCGAAGATGTATTAACAGACGAACTGAAAATTGTCTAGAACTAGAAGCCATGGGCAAAAGTTATTGAATATGCGGCAACTATACGTTGAAACAATTTAAGATCGAAGCACAAGCATAAAAAGATATAATCGGCACTGCATCAAGACGTATTGCAGGCTATATGTACCTCATCAACTTGATCCCACCACCTGAACTCAGCCTCAACAGAGTTCCTAACAAGATTGTAAAGTAGAGTTGGGTAAAAAAGCAGACGCGCCCCAGCTCCGATCAGAACCTTCCTGGCATCAGAAGCATCATCCTCCACACCATTGCCCACCATAACACGATCACCACAAACACCTCCCCCAAATTCTTTAATCTCCTCGATATACATATCCCCGTCGATGGACTCAAAACTCAAAAAAAAAAAATAATAATAATTAATCTACTCTGAAATCAACACCACCCAAATATAAAGATGTAATCTTTATCACCTCAAACATCCACATAAACAGTCAACGAGATCAACAAATCAAACCACATCGCGTGCCCCAATTTCCTTCAATGGATTCTGATCGAAAATGAGGCGTGCAGCGTGAAATCGAAGGATCGGCAGGAAGGGGAAGGGTCTGGGCGGAAAATCAAACGATTGACTATCAGGAAGAGAATGGAGTTGAGATAGAATGATTGGGTAAGATGTGACTGGATCGGGAGGAGGAATCATAGAAATCCACTACACCATTTGTTCAGCAAAATCTGGATTTGGGAAACCGACAGATCTTCAACGTACTTTTCAATCTATTTTATTTATTTATTAATAAAATTAATGGATAATTGTACGTATGAAAGGGAAATTTTTGGGTGAACTGGCTGGAGCACATTGCGGTAGGTACTATTCATGAGAAGACGCCACGTGACCAAAAATAAAAAAAAAATTCAAACAAATGATAAATCGTCACGGACAATTTTTTTAACGCATCAGACGACTTCTCATTAGTGGGTGTCCACCACCACAACAGTCTACCCAAAAACCACTCCAAAGTTGCCGAGTTTTGATTTGTTCTGCACGACTTTCGAAAAATAGAGTATTATTATCTTTTAAAAATAAATAAATTACAAAAGGTTTGAATAATAGTACCATTTATTTAAATCTTACCCTCATTATTTTTAATTCTGGTTCTTATTCCAATTAATACGTATAATTAGAACTAATAATTCATGGATTCATATCCAACACTGTTATTCAAGTTTCGAAGTTTTGGGGAAAAATGACTGGTATTTTATAAAGAATGTTTATGAGGGGTAGTCAAGTCATATGCTTTCAAAGAAATTATTATTTTTATAACTAATTAATAATGTACATGTGTATATTTTAATAAAATTAAATAAAAAAATTAATCATTAAACATGACGGTACATGATTGGTGATTATAACTCTGCGTAGTTTACAAAGCAATCAAGCAAACATGTAACTTTGATTTGTAATGCATATTTTAAATTCGTCACTTCTTCAACTAATAATATTTATATTTTAATTTATGAAGATCAGTATCGGAAGATAATAGAATACAAATCAATCACAGTTAATAATTTTTGGTGTAGAAATATCAAAAAGTCAGACTTGTATGTAAACTATTAAGTATTATGTTATATATTATAAATGCATGCTGATACATTGTGGATGATTATTTGTGAATAATATGAGAGTTTTCATTGAACTCAAATGAAGTAGAAATCCCAAAATATTTTTATAAATTAAACACAACACCATTTGACAATTGCTTTTGTTTTGAGCATTGATTTTCTTAGTTGTAAACTAATTGTCTAGGGTTGAATACACACTTACTAAGTTATTAGTGCATTTGACAAGTCTTATTTGTTAGTTTGGGAATGGCTCGAACTTCACAAATTTATTTGACTTCAACCGATCCTTAAAACATTAACATATATAACAAGTAAAAATATGTATATCAAATTGGCATATTATACAAACAACTTTATTTTAGCTTACAGTTTTCTAACTTAGTGGCAGTGGATATTATTTTTTATTTTCCTTTATCTTCGTCTCTAGACCATCTCCACCAACACCGATTATCTCCACCAATGTCAATCAAAACAACAAAGACTATTTGAAAACTACTAAACTATTACAATTAACAACATAAAATTTATAAGAATTTTTTTGCAACAAAGACTATAAAAAGCTACTATAATAACAATTACAACTCAACAACACAAATTTGAAGTTATAGGTTGTTGTGAATAAGGGTGGATTTAGAAAAAATTATATTACGATGGGTCAATTGTCAAAGAATGACATTGAGTAAGTATACATATATTCACTATCAAAATATACACTCCGAACACAGAATAGGTAAAACATGATCAGAAATTTACTGGTAAAATGAAATCCGGTCACATTTTCCAGTCAAATTAAGATAACTTGAATGAGGCCTCTTAATATATTTTTCACCACTTTGTGGCCATTCTTCAATGACTTTTTCAGTCAAATTGCGGTCGATCAATTTTTTCAGTCGTTTTTCTAGCCACATTCCGATAACATTTTTTATTTACTTTATAGTGCTATTTTTCGCCCATTTTATGGTCATTTTTCAATCAATTTGATGACAATCTGCAAACACAATTATTTTTTTGCTGGTTTGTGTTTAATTTTTGTAAATATTAATTTTCGATTAGTTTGTAGCCATTATCTGACCAAAAATATATTTTTCGCCTGTCTGAAAAAAAGTTTTTTATCGAAATTCAAATTTAAATTTTAAATATTAAATTTTGAAATTCAATATCCAATATTAAAATTTAAATTTACAGCATTATAAAATTTAATTCTAGTTTAAAAACATGTTATTATCAAATTTGAAAAGTTTTTTTAAATTCAATTATGGAATGTAATTCTAATTGAATAAAAGTTATAATAAAAAAATCGGTATTAGTTTTTTCAATTTTGGTATGTGGGAGGTGTACGACGTAGTGAGTGCATGTGTTGACTTCAATAAAGAAAAAGAGAATGATATAAATGAGGATTTTGTTAGTGTAAAAAGAATATGTATGTATGAAAGTAAATGAGATTATGTTTGTATAGGATGTTACTAAAAATAGAGAGAGAAATGAATGAGTAGTAGAGAATGAGAAAGATGTTGTATTTATGGAAAGGCTGAGAAAGAAATATGTTATAGAGATTGAGTTAGTAGAGATTTGTGTTGTTGTGGAAGAAATACTGACCGTTTAATATAATTAATCAATGGTGAATAAATGATGTAAGTTGAATCCAAGTTCTATTAGCCAATAGGAAAGAAGTATTTCTCCTCCCATTTTTCGGCCAACTATGTGTTTGTTGTGGAGAAAATACGGATAGTTTAATTGAGTTGATCAATAATCTATGTGAAATCCATTTAGTAAATATGGAATGAGTATTTTTCCGTCCATTTTCACACATCTATGTGTCAAACCTTTTTGTGTACTCTTTTTTGTCATGTTTTCCACAGTGACGGTTCGATTGGGTGGACAGCGGGGATAGTTGTCCATCTTAGTTCAGACCAAACTGTTTATATCTTTGTGTGAAAATAATATATTTTTAATTTTTGTACCCCCAATTAAGTCTAAAAATATTAAATTTCTTACTTTTGTACCCCCAGCTAACTTTAAAAAAATTTTGTACCTCCAATTAAACTAAAACAATATCATATTTTTTATTTTTGTACCTCAGCATAAATGTTTTTTTAAACCCCCGAAATAAAATTTCTATTCTCGCCCCTGATTTTCCGGCCACTTTGTGAGCCGCTTTCTTATTTATTTTTAATCATCTATTCCGCCCAATGTGTGACCAACTTTTTAAATTAATTTTTAGTTTTTTTTCTTCCATATTTCGGTCAACTTATATATACATTAATATAGTTGTAGATTTTCTGTCACTTACCCACCAAATTGTTTTGGGAATTTTTCGGTCATTTTTTATTTACTTTTCTGAATTTTTTTTTAACTATTTTCCGACCAATTTTTAATTTTTTTTATTTATTACATAGACCTATCTTCTGGACATTTTTGGGCCAAAAATTAAATATAAATATTTAATTAAAAATATCAATATTGACCAAAAATTGGTCGAAAATGATCATAAAACCGTCAAAAAAATTTGCAATCAGTTTTTGGCTAGCTAAAATCGAGTCTTCTTTTTTTTGGGAGAGATTTTTAATGTGAGAATGATCACTTTAATTTTGAGAGAGTTAGTTATAATTTTTTTCTTTCAATTTAACAATGTAATAAATAATATAAATGAATATAAAAAAAATTGAGAGTGTCATCTCTCATCTGACCTTACTAATTTACACTTGCATGAATCACTTGTTGCACAAATATATACTGTAGATGCAATGAATAAACAATGAGACAACTATCGAGGGAAGTGGAGATGGCGTCGGTGGAGTCAGAGACTTGGCCAGAGAAATAATTACGCAAGTCAATGAACGAACAACAAAATAAAAAAAAATATTTATTTTTAAACGGTGTGGTTTAGTGTATTTGATTATAATTAATAAATTTAAATATTTAATTATAGTTTTAATTGTATGGCTACAACAATAGAGTTCTTATCTTAACCAGTCAAAGCGACTTGCTGCCAATGATAATTATATATTTTTTTGTATAATAAATCAATATTTGAAGTTGCTGTTATAATTACAGTAAAAATAATTATGTTATTGGTGAGACATACGAGTATAAGTATGTGTGTAAATGGAGGGACCAGAGACCACATGAACACAACGTTCGGCATGAGCCCAGGTGGTGGGGGTCTTGTCCACACAAGTGGCGCATTCACTTCAATCCAAAGCTTCACATATTTTTATTATGAGTGCGATGTTGCATGAATCGATTTCGATCATGAGAAAAGGAAAAAAATAAGAGAAGAAACAAAAAGTTAAAAATGGATTCTGAATTATAATTATTTATTTTAGTATGATCCGAACGACACAAAGTGCTCCAAAGAATCGAATCAATCACAAGATCAACCAACCAAGTTACTCGGAAAGTTACTTGAGCAATTTCAACTTGTTAGTCCTTTTCGCATAGCAACAATGAGTTGTTAGAATCACTTATTCCTTTTTTAGGTCAAATGTTTCTCATCTCATTATTGTCACACACAGACGTAGAGCCGGTCATCGGTTCGATTCGGTTCAAAACCGAACCGAATTGAAACATAATTCTATTATTCAGTTTTTTTTTCAAATAGAAAACCGAACCGATTTTTAGTGGTTCAGTTTAGGACCGAATTGATTTTTTTGGTTTGCTTCGCTCGAAAACCGAAAAACTGATTAAAGTAAAATAAAAATCTTACTTAATAATGATTTAAACTCATAATAAATCTATAAAAAATAGAGAAAGTAAGTATTTTTTTATATGTCATACAATTATTTATCAATTAGTTTCATAACTAATTTCGATTTTCAAATATAAATTAAGTAACTAAAAATAATAAATAAATCCATATTAATTTTATCATTATTTTAATAATTCGGTTCGGTTCAATATTTTATTACCAAAACCGATGACCGAACCGTAATAATTTTAATATTTCGATTCGGTTTGAAAATGAAATTATTAACTATCGAAACCAAATTTTTTTAAATCGAATTAAATTTGTTCGATTTTATTTTCGATTTTAACCGAACTATGACCACAAGTCAGCTTGGAGAGACATTGATTTATGAATCGAAACACTATTATGCTTAAACCTTCCTAACCTGCTAACTGTGCCTGTGGTGTTGTTATAAACTGATTGAAAGCACAAACGAGTGATCTCAAAAGAACAAAAGAACAACCCGAACCGACAAAAATGTGGTGGAGCTATTTCAACCGAACCCAACTAAAAGGGCCGGTGGTTCATCTGGCCGGGCCCAGAAGCCCATGGGCCGCCTGAAACCGGCCCAATACCTCTCTCAACTCCAGCACGACTCTTGTTGACCGGACCGCCAGCTGGTGTCGGGATTCCGACACGCTCGCACGAGGGGCACAAAGTCAGGGTTGTGGCTGGCGGCATCTGCATGTAAAACTGCGGCGCCAGCTTCAGCGCTCGCAGCTCGTTCACCTCCTTCTGCAGACGCCGCACGCGATCCATCAGACTCTCGCAGTTGCGCTTCATGTACTCGCACTCAGCCTCCGTCTGCTTCAGCTTCGTCCTGAGGTAACAAATCGGGGGGTTAGTTAAGAAGAGGGTGATTTTGTATAAGAATCATTACAAGTTGTCAAAAATTTGTTACCTTGCTCGGCGATTCTGAAACCAGACCTCGACTTGCCTTGCCCGGAGACCGAGCTGCTTGGCCAGAGCCTGCTTCTGCCTCTGAGAAATCGGAAAGCATTTGAGATTATTGGACACTGTTGCTAAGCTTGTTTCAATTCGAGTTTTTCTTTTCAATGAAATATTTACATACCGGGTTGAGCGTGTTGTGCTCCTTGAAGGTCTCCTCGAGGAGAAGAGACTGATCCCTGGTGAGACGCAGCTTCTTCCTCGCGTTTTCTCCATCTTCCTCATCGCTTCCACCTCGAGGTGGAGACTCTCTGTCGGGAACCTGATGGGGCTCCTCCTCTGGATGGATCCTTTTCAGGCTGAGGGTGGACAGGGTGCTGTTCTGGGAGCCACCTTCCTCAACTTGATCACCTGATGTTGGGGATCTGGTAAAGTCCACAACTTTCTGACCTGAAAACCAATCAAAAAGAATTTCAAACAATCAAAATGTGAATAGAAAAAGAGAGAGCCGCTCCAGGAGATCTGGAAACCTCTCTCAGCCTCCAGATCTGAGGGAATTCTGTTGATTTTTTGAAGCAAAGGGGTGTCACAATTCAGTGAGAAAGGTGATCGAAACATACCAGGTGAAAGATCAGGAGCCAGATTGAGAACAGGAATTGGACTAAAGGAATCAGGCTCAAGTGGTTGGAGCTCCTGAGTCAGTGGTTCAGTGGTCACATGCAAGCTCAAGTTCAGGTCAAGGTCGCCTAAACCAAAGTCACTGCTTGACATCTCCATCACATTTCTCTGTGTTGCTGCTGACATTGCATCAGACAAACAGAGTAGTGAAGAAATGGAGGAAGAAGAAAATGGGTGTGAGGGAAGTTGGAGAGAGATGGTGAGTTTATATAGGGAGTGGGAGAGAGATGGTGGACAGTGAAGAACCATCATGATAATGATGAAATGATGGCGCTCGTGTAATTTTTTGTTTGACCACAAACATGTAATAAAATAAACAAAATTGAAAATGGGAAAGTAATATCACATTTTTTATAATTAGTATTTAAGGATTTTTTTTCATTTTTTAATACAAATTTTTTTTCGTCAAGGTTTTGATTTATTTTGATTGATTTCTATATTTTATTTTATGAATGTACTTTATTACAATGTAAAGTGAATCAACTACCTTTATATGTAAGGGATATGCATGCCACACAAGTTGGACAAAAACGAAATATACAGATATATGATTTATTGAAATATTTGTTGATCCGAATATTTTTTAAATTAGACATTTGAAAAATGAAATTTAGAAAAATATCAAAGATTATAAAAAAACAGAATTATGACTATTTTAAATGATGACATGTTATAAGTAAAATATGAAAATAATATCCAATAATGAAACATATTAATTACTAATAACGTAGATATCGAGTACCATTCCCAACTTTGATTGAACTTGAATATCATCACGTGAAAATTTAATGACACTCGTGCGGTACTTGCTGATTTGAAATTTTAAATGCATGTTTGCTTTGCTGTTAGAATTCGCCAAAGTAATGAATAATTGTACCGTTTAACTACAAAAATTAAAAAAATAAAAAAAATCAATTCATTTGAGTTTTCGAAAGAGAAACTTGTAATATGCACCGAATATAATTTTTTTGAAAGAATTATTGTTTGTCTGATGCAATTAAAAAATTATTACATGACAAGAAAAATAATTTTTTTTAAACTTAGAACATGTCAATATATGAATTGATAAATATAAATTTTATATACAATAAAATCAAAGTTAATATTTTTTATTATAATATACCACTGGGATCAACTTGAATTATCAGCATACCATCTAGTTTTAATTGAAGTTTTCCTTTTATGGTTCAATACGGAATTAGCTTCTGAATATTGAAAATAAAGTATGATTTAAGATTTCTTTTAAAATTTTTATTAATTATAAATTACAACTTACACACCCGATAATCAGAATTCGAACACTAGAGATGGAGATTGTCAAAAATCACATCTCACCCATTTTACCACCATACGTTACTATTTTATTTAGGAGAAAAATCCAAAAGGGGCACTGAACAACCATCGCTTACTCAATTGCGGTCAGAACTAATACGATTTTCAAAAAGAGTGCGATGAAAAAAATTGAAGTGATTTTTTAAAATAAAATTCATAATTACATTCCAAAATTAGTATTATTATAAGAATTAGATTTGTATATGAAAATTATGTCGTTTGGTTATCAAAAGACATCGTTTTCTTTATGTATTTATCAGGGTTCCTTTTGGGTTTTATCCCTTTTATTTATACATTTTCTTTACAATAGATATAATAAATACAAATAAAATACACATGCATCCAACAATTAGCGTGGAATTTCGAACTCGTGAACTTAAGAAACACAGACGAAACTCTTTACCACTTGATCTTGATGCCTTTTATATATTGAATTAACTGTTATAATTAGAATAATAATAATAATGGTAAAGTTATTGGTGAGACATACGAGGATAAGAATGTATGTATGATGATGCATGGTGGTGATGAAATGGAGGGACCAGAGACCACATGAACACAACGTGCGGCATGAGCCCAGGTGGTGGGGGCTTGTCCACAAGTTGGCTATGGCCTCATTCACTTCAATCCAAAGCTTCCCATAACTTTAATAATATCCAATAATTATGAGTGCGATGTTGCATGAGAAAATCAAAAAAAATAAGAGGAGAAACAAAAAGTTAAAAATGGACTCTGAATTATAATTGTATTTTTTAATATGATCTGAAGTATATGAAGTATTAAAAATGTTCAAGGAAATAATGTTGGATTGATTCTATAAAATAAAATATATAACCTAAATTTATATTATTATAAAATTGAAGTGTATGTATTAAAATTACATCACTTTATAATCAAATTAAGTACTAAATTTATTCAAATAAATATGAAGATGATTTTTTATATTCAATCAATTATAATCATTAATACATTTAAAACAATGAGTTGTATATAATGAATTAAATCGACTCATCTCAAACAACATCCTAAATTAATTTAAATTTTTTCATCACATCATTTTTTAATAATTTGAATCGTAATTAAGAAAATGATGATAGTTCATAATTTCCTAATATTGTTTCAATAATAAATAATGTCATGGGCACATAAGAGATTTTTTTTTATAATAGTAGATAGTGAATATTACTAATATTCTAGCAATACCTAAATATCAATCCTACTGACAAACCGACAGTAGTGACACAAAAAAGCCCACGTGAGTGAACAAACAACGAACTAACACCAACCATAGTAAAATAAAAAATTAAAAAAAATTATTATTAACCAGTATCCATGATGAGACAGAATGAAAAATAAAAATAAAACATGATGAACATCAGTTAATGACATTATTATTTCATTTTTTTTTGACCATGTACGGAATCTACAACTTATATTTAAGAGCGCAAATAAATATTGATAAATCGATGAATCGACAAAAAATCAAACTGAACAATAGAGTTAGTTTGGTTTGAACGATTGGTGGTTTAATTATGATTTCTATTCTTAAGAAACCGACAACTAATTATTTAATTTGGTTTTTTAGTTTTGTTCAAACCGAGCCATTTAACTGTATATTAAATTACATAAATTTATTTATATATATAATATATATATATTAACACCTCTATATTATTATTTATATGATAAATCTCCTCCTTGTTGATTTCATGAACATATTAATTAAATTAAACAGAATCAAAACACCAAAATTAACCCTTTTTGAAAATCTTTAAAAGCTAGCATGAGACAGCAAACATTCCACGATGTGAATGGGGTTAATGATTGGATGAGAGTATGTGAGAAAAATGCTCATAATATTCGGGGGACCCATCTTTGTCGCTTTCCTTGATAGTTCAAGTCAAGGTCACAATGATTAGTGTTTCATGCACCTTTGATTAGTAGTAACAAAAATTATTAATATAAGTGAACAAATTTCATAAAAAACATTCTTAAATTATTAGTATATTGCATATAGCATTAGTCACAAAAATTAATGAAAGGTATTTATATATATATTAAAATTTATTTTAGGAAATCTAGTAAGAATTCCGATTCATTCAAGTTAATTAGTTAACATCTACTATTAAATTAAACTTATGTTTGGTTTGTAGATAGACTTACTTAACTTCAAAATATTTTTGTTGAACAACCTTTATACAAGTCAAATATAAAAGTTAGATTATCCTAAGTAAACTTGAATTGATGTTGTACAAATTAAATAAACATTTGAGTGCTACTTAGCAAATTATTTTATGGCATATGATAACCATATATAATAATGGAATCACCGAATATAATTTGATTTGAGTAACAAATAAATGTATCTACTGGAAATACGTACAAATACTTAATCCAAATTATATTTAATATTTTTTAATATTAAGAAACTAATATCTTCAAGTAATATATGATTTATCAAAAAGTAAGTCGTATAGCATAACCTGTTTTAGTACATAATCCACAATATACATTTTCAAAAAATAAAATTTTTTTTTCCAATAAAAAGTTTTCCTTTATATTTTTTTTATTGCTAAATCCGGGACACCCCTTTTACAAATTTTCTTCCATTTACACTTTTTTATATTACAGAATATGTGAGATTTTTCGGGGAAGATTTATTTTTGAAGACTTGTCAAAACATTTTGTATGAACTAAAAAAAATAGAGAGTGTGAAAGAATGAAAAGGGATAGTCAGAAATGAGCGTTCGGATTTGATTAAATTTTTAAAACAGAAAATAGAAATTGAGAGAGAATAAATCAATTTGGTTTGGTATTTCAAGAAAATTAGAAATTTCAGTTTAATTTTTTATTAAATAATTATGTAGATATAATGAGAATTTTTTAGTAACGTCACGTTCGAACTCATAATATAAATAATGAGAATTCTAGTTGGTTAATATGAATAAATTTTATAATTAGCTTTTTTTTATATGACAGACATAACTTAAAAATTAATGAATCTATTGTCTGATTGAATTCATCTTTTAATTTTATAGTTTATTATTATTTTATTATTAGACATCATTTCACTGTCAAGTAATGACGAAAAATCGTTAGGCAGCGAGTCGAACACTTAGTAATAATTAATCAGTTAGTCGTGGATTAATTGAAATGATTAATCAGATAATTAGAGTTATTTCATAATAATGTTAATAGTTAAGTGTAAAAATTATTTAAAAAATATTTTAAAAAATAAAAATTCGATAATTAATGGCTAAACGATTAAACAAGGCATTGTAACTTCGCCTAGGGATTGATTGGCACCTAGACAATCTAAATGGACGCCATTTTAGTACAGAACCGTCAAATCAATTCGTTGGACCTGGAAATTGGACAGATTTGAACACTTATTTTTATATAATAAAATTATATGAATCCCCATAAAAAAACTAAAAAATAAAGTTGTGAGTGTGACCCATTTGAAAATTTGGATGTGTTAAGCGATACTACACACTTAATATGACATCTAGCAACTAATAGACTATAAATGGAGTTTAATCGGTCGGTTAAGTGGAGTTATGTATTTTAATAATGTATTTAATGATTAATTATAAAAATACTTATTTAAAAATAAAATATATTTTAATAACAATTTTGAAACAATTAAATAATTAATTGGATGGCGTTAGAGGGAGCGTGTTAACACCGTCTAGCGATTAATCAGCGCGCCTAAACGGTCTAGACGAACGCTTTTTCGAACCGTGGTTCAGAATTACCTACCATATTTATTTAATAAAAAAAATATATCAAAGAAACCTTGCTGACAAAATCATGTGATTTTTTTTATTGAAATAGGGTTTTGAAGGATATAATATTTTTGTAGATTTCATGAATGTCTAAGGTGTCTATACGTTTTTGTAATGGGTTGAGTATTAACATGACGTGTTTATTCAGAAAATACTTTAATTTTTATTCAACCAGTTGTATAAAATTGAATCTAATTTGAGAATATGTTTTAGGCCTTGTTTTGCTAGATTTATTGGGCTCTATTAAGAGATGATCTCTTATTATATTAAGCATTCAGTGAACCGAATACTTGTTCTTTTTCTCTTAATGAATATTTGGAAAGTCTGAATAATTTGTTACCAATTTTATATCTGAATCATTCAGAGACGATATCGATACGATTATTATAATTATCTCTTTATTTTTTTCATATTTTTCTGGAATCAACTCTGTCTGGAACGAACTTCAACCAGAATCACACCAATTTCAACCACAGCTAGTTTCTTCAGTCAGAATTTCACGCACTTCATAAATAAATAATATTTTTATAACATGATTATAAACTTTAATTTTATTTTTATGTTGTAAAATTATAATTTTAATTTACTATATTGATAAATCATTATACATTAAGATATTTTAAAAAATAAAATACCAAATAAAAATAAATCATTCAGCAATTATATGTGGTTTGACTATTGGTCTGACCATTCAGATTCTCATACAACATTTAACATTCAGCTCTTGATATTACAGAAGGACACCTTAATCATGTTTTTTAAATGTGATTAGTGAAATAGGTGAGAGCTGTTAGCGAAATACTCTTCCCAATCAACTACCAACACCAATCTGAGGATAAATTTTATCATGAGCAGTCAACCGTCAACAACAAATAACAGATTACAGATAAGTGTTATCAGGAATTCAAACGAGTGTAACAATTTTTGTTTTTCAATTCTTATACGTGTAACAAATATCACTATAAATATTGTACCTCATATGTCAATCAAACACACACTTCACACTTCACATCATAGTTTCACCTGGTATCATACGCCTAAACGGCGTCACAACCTCGATCCATGGCTTCTGAAACGACCGCAATCATGCAATTCAACGCACCATATATCTTCCCACCAAACTCACCCACACAAATTTTCTAGTTTGGAAAACTCAGCTTGAGGTAGCTTTAGATTCGATCTCCTCGGGCACATTGATGGATCCCACCCAAATCCATCTGCAAAAGTGTTGAATGTTGTCAATCCGGCTTATACCAACTAGTAACGCCAAGACAAGCTGATATTCAACGCTATGATTGGTAGCTGCACTGCAGTTATCCAGCCCCTCATCTCCACCTCTCCGACATCAAAGGATGCCTATGAAAGACTCATCAAGTCTTTCGGTAATACGAGCCACTCCCATGTGATGTCTCTAAAAGCCAAATTAATGACAAATCCACGTGGATCGAGTCCAATAATCAAATTTCTTCAGGATATGCGAACTACCGTAGACTCACTTGTTCAAGCCGGAAGGCCGATTTCATATGGTCATTTGGTGCTATTTGTCATTGCTAATTTAGGATCTGATTACAAGGACCTCACTGTTGCACTTCGCATCCGAGATACAATTATTAGTTTCTCCGAGCGTCATGACAAGTTGGTCGACTATGCTGCGCATCTTCAACATGAGGAATTTCAATCTCTGCCCTTATCCTCCGGTCCTGTCACTGCCAATTATACCTTCAAATTTGATCAGAAGTCGTCACAATTTTCTACCAGGTCCACCTCTGGACCTCAGCAATGTGGGGTGGTGGCTACCGTGGCTCTAACGGAATCCATGACGCAATAAAAATAGCACCAATAACTACGATACTCAATCCTCACGACCCAATGTCATATTCCAAACCACACTACTAAGGAATGTCACAAGCTGCAGAGGTTCCTCCGGGAACATGATGTTCAACCGGCAGTGAACTCAACACAGGCTGCATCATCATCCAATAAACAATGACTCTTTGACTCGGGTGCTACTCATCATGTCACTCATAACGTTGACAATCTATCTCAATTTACTGACTATGGAGGACCGAATGAAATCCGCATTGGTGATGGAATAGGTTCGAAAATTCATCATGTAGGTATGTGTAGCCTAAATACTACTACTTGTTCTTTCTCCCTACTCAATACATTACATGTTCCATCTATTTATCAGAACCTTAACTCTGTTGCTAAATTTCACCTCTCCAATAACACCTCTATTAAATTTTTTACATCGTCTTTTGTTGTGAAGGATCTGACTACAGGGGCGCCAATGCTGCACGGACAGAATCAAAATGATGTGTACACACTGCGCTTGGACTCGAAGCCTCAACTTCATGTCACAATAAAGTCTGATATTGATTCTTGGCACAAATATCTAGATCATCCATCTCTTGAATTTCTTTCTTTTGTTCTTAGGCCTGTTAAACTTTTGAGTCACTTTAAACATGATCATTCATCTATTGTGACTCATGTCTTCAAAATAAAAGCCATAAACTTCCCTTTGGTCAGAATTCCCTTGTTAGCACTAAGCCCTTAGAACTAGTTTACACTTATGTTTGGGGTCCCACAACTACCTCTACTGATGGATTTCAATGTTACGTCATATTTGTTGACTACTTCAGAAAATACACTTGGTTATTTCCTATGAAAAATAAGTATGAGGTTAGCATAGTGTTCACTCAATTCAAAGTCTTAGTTGAAAATTTTTTGCAACGTACATTACTTGTCATCTACTCGGATAATGGCGGTGAGTATCAAAAACTCACCCACGTGCTCCGATCTTTAGGTATCTCTCATGTTACTACTCCTCTGCACACACCAAAACATAATGGGTTTGCTGAACGTAGACATAGACATGTGGTTGCGACTGGTTTGACTCTTCTTCACCATGCTGCTCTCTTCCTGGTTAACTGTTCACATGCTTATAAAACAACAACGTATCTCATCAATAGACTCCCTACCAAAACTCTTCAAAATAAATCTCCATATGAAGTCCTTATAAATCGCAAGTCAAACTATCTACATCTAAGAATATTTGGATGTCTTTGTTATCCTTGGCTAAAACCCTATGCTGCAAATCTTCATCCCAAATCAGTTCCTTGTCTATTTCTAGGTTATTCTACCTCAAAATATAAGTGCTTTGATGTCAAGAGTTAAAGATTATATTACTCATGCCATGTTCAGTTAGTCGAACATTTGTTTCCCATGTGGGTTAAAGATGTGTCACATCATCTGTCCGAAGTAGCTACTCCCCCCCGTGTTGGTTCCTTCCACCACCTCATCACCAGGTCTTCCAAATCAACCACCAATGACCATTACTCAAATTCCAGCTCCACTGAAATCCAGTCCATCTCCATCTCGACCTCAAAGTCCTTCTCCATCACCCACACATAATCCTCCTCAAATAGCAACATATAATACTCCTCCTTCCCCAACACAAAGTCCATCACAAATTAATCCCTCCCCACATCTGATCAATAATGATTCCATTTGCCTACATCCTCCCCAAAATCGTAAAAGGAATCCTCGCTATTTTGGTTCCTCTTACATCAACATCACCACACTCTATTCTCCAATCAATTGAGCCAATTTATGTTAGTGAGGCTCTCAAGGATCCTTATTTGCGCAGCGCAATGCCAGCTGAATTTGATCCATTTGTTCAACATGACACGTGGGATTTGGTTCCTCATCAAGATCACCATTTGGTATCTTGTAAGTGGATATTTCGAGTCAACCAGAATCTTAACGGCACAATCAGTAGACATAAGGCTCGACTAGTCACTCGGGGATTTCAACAGCGATCGGGAATTGATTTTAAAGACACTTTAAGTCCGGTCACTAAGCCAGTGACCATCAGAACCATCCTAAGTTTGACTTTATTTCATGGTTGGCCTTTGCGCCAACTAGATGTTAATAACGTCTTTCTTAATGGCACATTACATGATGATGTTTATATGCAGTAACCATCAGGATTCACTCATCCGGCACATCCAGATTATATATGCAAGCTTCGCAAGGCAGTGTATGGTCTCTATAAAGTCCCTCGTGCATGGTACAAAGAACTTCAAACCCTTTTTTATTAACTATGGCTTTGCAAATTATGTCTCGGATGCTTCCTTATTCATGAACGATCACGAGGGGATTATAATGTATCTTCTTGTATAAGTTGATGATCTCGTACTTACTGAGACACGCAGCTACAGAGATTCATTGATCAACTCAATGCTCGTTTTTTCTTAAAAGACTTAGGCCCGCTTCATCACTTTATTGGCGTTGAAGTTATTTGTACAAACACTAGTTTATTCCTGTCACAACATAAAAACATAACCGATTTGCTTTCTATATTTTCAATGGCTGGAGCTTATGAAGTCACAACTCCCATGTGTCCCACTATTGACCTGATTTCACATAGTGAATCTACGCCGACAGATTTCACAACTTACAGACAATTTGTTGGCGGCCTGCAGTACCTATCACTAACTCGTCCCCGATATTAGCTTCTCCGTCAATAAACTCTCCCAGTTTATGCATAGTCCGAATGCTACTCATTGGACTGCTTTGAAGCGGGTGCTTTGATATTTAAATGGGAGAATCTTCCATGGCATCTTTTTAAGCAACACACCTTCATCTACTATTCAAGCCTTCAGCGACTCAGATTGGGCTGTTGACAAGGTTGATTATCGATCAACCACAGCGTATATGATCTATTTTGGGCGTAATCCCATCTCTTAGAAATCAACCAAATAGAAAACAATGTCTCGCTCCTCCTCGAAAGCTGAATATAAAGCATTGCTAATGCTGCTGCGGAGGTCTTTTGGATCAAGAATTTGTTGCTTGACCTTACGGTGTCATTTCTTACACGACCTACAGTTTATTATGATAATATTGGAGCGGTCTACCTATCTGCCAATCTCGTCTTTCATTCCCGCATGTAACACATTGCTCTGGATTATCATTTTGTGCATGAGAAAGTCAACAATGGCACTCTTGGAGTTCGTCAGATTCTCACAAATGATCAATGGACATATATTCTCACAAAACCTCTTCATCGGAGTCTTTTTCTTCTATTACGGTCCAAGATTAGAGTCACCTCCAGAGTCTCCATCTTGCGGGGGCATGTTAGCGATATACTTTCCCCAGTCAACAATCAACAACAATCCGCGGATAAATCTTATCATGAGCAGTCAGACGTCATCCGTCAATAACAAACAACATATTGCAGATAAGCGTTATTAGGAATTCAAACGACTGTAACAACTTCTTGTTTTTCAATTCATCACCGTTACAAATATCACTATAAATATTGTACCTTGTATATGTGTCAATCAAATACACACTTCACATCATAGTTTCACAACAGCATGATAAAGGAATCTAATTCATTATCAAATTTTAGTATAAAAATACGATATTAAGTATACATCAAATATCACATTTCAATTAATTAAACATGACATTTGGTATATGTATACTTAGATCACATTCATTAATTTGAACGTGGTCTTAAGTATGTACCAAATACCAAAGATCACATTTCTCTTCTATAACGTGATATTTGGTAGTTTTCTCATTTTGTATCTCATTTAATTAAATTTAGAATATCATAATTCAAATTATAAAATGTGATATATGACTATTTTTTATTTCTATATTTTGTGTTACCTTTAGAAGAGATATTTGATCTTGTAATTTATTTTAATTTGTTCGTTCAGTTTAAAAGTAATTAATGATATAAATAAACTTTCGAGTTTAAATGATAAATCATGATATTTCGATTTACATTGAATCTTGAGTGCTCGAAAACTTAAACTAATGGTTTTAATGAATTTTTTCAAAATTATGTAAATCATATAGTTAGAATCTTATGGAAACAAAAAATGATGAAGAAACAGATAAAAATTATACAAAATAGAGGAAGCAATTTTCTAACCGATCGCGGACCACTACCAAAAGTCAAAACACACACGTTCGGCCAAAAATATTATGGCTGGAAAATTTCAGATTATTTTCCAGTGTGTTTTCGATCAATTTCATTTTAGAAGCGCATTTTTTAATTCAAATAATATTTAATTAGCCATTGGTCAGAAAGTGACCGAAAATATAGTCACATTTTGGGCTATTGTTCGGTCACTTACGGCTGCTCCTTTAATTTGCAACAAAATGTGGGTGTCAAATGAAAACAGAGCGTAAAAAACCGGAACATACCCCGCTAATATCCATATTTTTCGGTCAAACTTCCGTCCATTTCCGGACAACTTAATATGTGGAACTGTCCGAAAATGAGACAAACATCATCGAAAAATAAAAACAAAAATCGAGCGCAAATCTATTTTCCCCCTTCTCTTTTTCCCACTTTTCCTCCTCTCCCTCTCCTTCTCCGCTGCTTGTAGTCGTCGTCCCGCCTACCGCAGCAAACTACGCCTACTAAAGCCATGCCGCCCACTACCACTCCGCCCTTTAACCCCTCCTCCGCCCTACGCTCAGTCGCGGTCAATTAAAACTCTAGGCGTTCGTCCGCGTCTACCCCACACTCAATCATCTCCTTCTGGTTTTTATATACACATATATGTAATATTTTATCTCTATATGTGTTTAGTTTATAGAAATATGAGTAACTACATACCAAAAAAATTCAGTGTAGATGGAGAAATGAATGTTATTTTGGACGATACTAGATTTGATCATCACTGTGAGAGGGTCGTTTATATTAAAGTTTTGATTTTAGTGTATATTATATATGTGTGTTTCAAATGTGAGTTTGGACAGTCTTGTATTTTGTGAACTAGAAATGTGTCTGTGCTTATGTGAATACATGTTATAACTCATAATTTGGTATAGTTGAATGTGATATTATCATGAACGACAAATACATATGTTTGGTTGGTTGTACTTAATGAAATTAGAGACCGTTTGCGTGATAACATTTTTTGATTTTTTTCACGATGCGTTGTTGTGTGTTATAGGATAAAAACATTGAAATTACAGTGATGTTGAATGTATGACTATTCGAAAACAACGAGACACGATAATTATCTCATGTAAAATTTACTAAACTGATCAACTAGAAAGTGGTATTATTCAAAATGCTATTAAATCTTTACAGTTTTATAAAGAAAACTTATTTCTCATAAATTGTCCTGAGAAGCTGTAAAAACAATACTGATGATTTATAAATAACAAATATACAACTCATATTATTATTTTTATATAACATTTTCCTTTCTATTTCCCCAAACCTTTTTCTCACCACATTATAATATCCTTGAGGTCATCAAGAATTACTAAAATTTATGCCTAAATTAACAGCTATGGAAAATGCAATTTTAATTTAGTACCACAAATTCAAACCAAGTTTAAATTTTTATAATTCAAATCCAATCAAAAACATTTCAATATAGCCAAATCCAGCATATAATACATCAAAAATAAAAAAACATATATTATAAATAGAAAAAAAAATTAACACATGCGACGTTAAGCTTAAAACTTAAGTATCAATACTTAACTCAGTCAATAGCCAACTTATTTTCTTCTAAATCTCTATCATCCGTTTGTTACTAGCCGAGAGTCCAAAACTACGACGTGAACCGCGTTATAACTAAGATGACAAATTCATTTTTCGTACTTCGAATTAAAATTTCTGAAACCGCTACAGAAGTTGAGGTGAAAACATTATACGAAAATTGGAAAGAAAAATTCGATTATGATAAAGAATGTTATAAATTTTCTCCATAATTGTTCACTCTTAACCAATAAGAAAGATGTGGAATTGAATTTATTGGAAAATTCAATTTCCATTGTCTTCTCCTTTTTACTTCTCGTTTTATTGAAACCAAACACACCATAATGGGGAATGATTAGCGTCGGGTCTAGCCGACAAGGTAGGGTAGGCTTCACGTGGGGTCAAACCCCATCAGGTGTGACCCTAATGAAAGCAATGATAGGAAACATTACTGTCTTGTGATAGTGGCCCTCGTGCATGTCTATTCCAATCCTATTTCTAATCGAAATCTAGTCCCCCACCTCACGTGGAACTTACACATGTTGTGTTCCATTTTAGGTTGAGACCCGCGAGGACACTCGTGGTCCTCACTGTCCAATTATTACTCATAATAACAACATCATACACTCGTACTCATGCCTTTACTGTTTGTACTTGAAAACGCTACACGTTGGGACCCGCAAATTAGTGTGTCTCGCTAATTGCTTCTACACCGCCCGACACCTCCACAATCAATCATTTGCCTATTTACTTTCTTTAAAAACGATAAATTATAAAAATTGATAAGCCCACAGTGGCAATTTCAACATTTTTAATTAAAAGGTGCAAAAAAATTTCGATAGAGAATTACGTAAGTTATGTTAGTGCTTTGCATAGTTATTAGAACCGGACCGGATCGGATCGGTCGATTTGACCGGAAACCGGACCGGATATCTGAATCGATTTGTTATGAAAGTAGACTGAAACTAAATTTAAAAAATATTTTTTTTAAATCGTAGAAGTCAGGACTCGAACCCTAATTTGTTATGAGTTAGGCAAACATGTATACCATCAGGCTATCCAATTATCTTGTCAAAATTTCAATAATGAATCTATTAACTCTTATATGTCATAATAATTATATATAATTGAACCAGCGGTCAAATTGGTTTGGACAGCCGGTTCGACCGGAAAACCGGGAACCGGGGCCTTGACCGGTTCGGCCTTCGGTCCGGTTCTGATAACTATGGTTCTTTGTTGGATTGGATATTAAGGTTTGAGTTTTGAGTGTAACGACGTAGACATTAGATTTTTTTTTTGTTTTAGCATATTTTTCATTTATTTTGATTAATTATGGGCTAGATTTACTATATTAAGATTTTTTTATTATATTTGGATTATAAAAGTAAAATTTTTATTAAATTTGGGGTTAAAAATTAAAATTTGACATATAAAAATTATATATTTTTTCCTTTTTTTAGTATGCCCAACCTCCTTAAAATAAATATGTTAAAATAAGTTCATTAGAATTTCTCTTGTCACAGACTATATATATTGCATCTAAATCAAAATTAAAATTGAAGTATTAAAGCTATCCAAAATGCATTATATTTGTGGTTTCTAAACCAAATTAAAGTCTTAAACTACCTAAAATGTCTATAAACTATATATTATTGTCATTTCTTAACAAAACTTAAATCCTAAAACTACCCAAAATACTTATAAACAATAATTTTCGCATCCAAACTAAAACAATAGTCCTAAAACTTCCTAAAATGCACATAAGCTATATTTGTGGGTTCTATACCAAAATTTGCATCTTAACACAATCCGAAATGCACTTAAATTATATTTGTGTCTGGTAAACTAAAATCAAAGTCACAAAACTACTCAAAATGCATATAAACTATATTTGTGATTTCTAAAACAAAATCAACGAAAATCCTAAAACTACCCAAAAAGCATATAAATTAAATTTGTGGCTTCAAAACAAAAACTAAAGTACTAAAACTAACCAAAGTGGCTAGAAATTATATTTGTCGCTTCTTAATAAAAATGAAATCCTACAACTACCTAAAATGACTATTTTAAATATTGGTGGCTTCTACATCGAAACTAAAGTCTAAAAACTACCCAAAATGAATGTAAACTATTCAAACATAAAAGTCAAGTCCTAAAATTATCCAAAATGCATATAAACAATATTATGTCTTTTAAACCAAAACCAACTAACCAAAATATCTATAAAATATATTTGTCGCTTCTTAATAAAACTAAACTCCTAAAACTTCCCACCATACCAATAAACTATATTATTGGCTTCTAAACTAGTCCTCAAGATAATCAAAATGACTACAAACGATATTCTTGGCATCTTAATAAAAACAAATTTCTAAAACTATGTACCCAAAATGCATATAAATTATATTTACGGTTTTCATACCTGAAATAAAGTCTTAGAACTACCGAAAAGCCTATAAACTATATTTGTGGCTTCTAAGCAAAAAACCAAAGTGCAAAAAAATATTTAAAATGCCTACAACCTACATTTGCCATCTAAATCAAAAGTGAAGTCTTAAAGCTAATATAAACTAAATTTGTGTCTTCTCAACAAAATTTAAGTCCGAAAAATACCCGAAATGCCTATAAACTAAAATTCGAAGCTCTGAAATGAAAACTTAAATCCTAAAATTACTTAAAATGCCTACAAACTAAACTAAGCTTAAGTCCTATAAGTAAAACTAAACCCTAGTATAAAACGTAGAAGTAACTAATAATAGGATCATAGGATATATCTAAGAGTTGTGTTACGCATACAAAATGATTTTTGGCTTCCAGATTGACAAGTCTTTCGCACTTCCACTTTTCCATCTACATTGTTATGTAAATATCCGCATGGTATGATCATTTCCCAAAGAGAGCTTTTATAAGACACAAATTAACACGAATACAACTAAGTTATAATATTCTTAATTTTTTGTTGTTGAAGATCAACGCCTTGTGTTTGGACGCCAATTATGAACCACAAACTTTCATGGATGCTACTATCATGCATCAGCCACAGTTACATCAGCCAATGACCTAATATTATCTATATACATCTCACTCAAATTCTGTTCCCTTCCAAACCAGTAACAATCAAGCAAGGGCTGAGAAGGAGAAGAAGGAGAATCGGAGTGGGATTGGAGAGGAGATGCGTTTTCAGGTGTCCCATTCCAATGATACAACACACACACTCGCAATGATATATTCCCTTCTTTTTGAGGGATGGTCTCCATCGCCCAACTCCCCTCCACGTGAATTTGGTCCTACACGCCCAGCCTCATCCACCCTTCAACGCGCTTATTTTCATATTTATAACTCTTCGGAGTTGGTTGAGACAGGAAAATCAGATGGAAAACAGTTTTAAATTTAACAGAGAGTACGATTTTTGCAAATAAAATGCATTAGTATTTGAATTTGTAATTCCAAGTAGAATACAGTTTCCAAGGTCATGGGTTCAAGCCTTGTTGTTATCACATTTACGCTTAGATACATTCGAGGTGCACGTGAGCTGACCCGCAGTGAGTATGAGCGTACACTATCACGGTGAAGAGGGTGTGCGACCCATGACCACTAAGGGGAAGTGGGGAACCACTATCGATCCCTTTAAAAAAAATTGAAAAAAGAAAGAAAGTAGAATACGGTTTGGGCCCTTGCTTAAATAATTAAGTTTTAATTTCATCCTTCATAAACTTTCTGTAATTATGAATAAGCACTTTTCCAACTATGCGCGTATTCGTTTTTCCTAACTACTTAATTAAAAGTATTATTCTATTCAATTATGTGTTATGATTTTAATTTAGAACTCACAATTTAATCTCACTTTAACGCATCTTATTTAAATAAACGCTAACTCGATGGACCGGAGATTATGAGAAAATATTATTGGGTAAGGTTCTAGACAAAAAAGGGAAGGAATGATTAAAGAAACGGAACATATGTGCCTTAAAATTTGACTCTGAAGAAATACCTGCTAAGATAATTGATAAAAGAAGAATTCAAAATTTGAATGTTAATTACATCTATAATTAACTACTTAGATAAAATATTAATTGTAATTAACTAAGTAATTATAAAAATAGAGCAAATTACTATCAAATGGTGTAGTTTTGAAATAAGGTACTTATTTGTACTTATTGAAAATTTTTGTTGGGTAAAATCACAAATTACGTATTTACACATAAACTCAAAACTATGCGTTTTCTTAAGATTGCAAATTTTGATAGTAATGCTTGTAAGTTGCAAAAATGTGGTAGTACATACCCTGTTATTTTTTAAAAATTATCTATAGATTCATAACTATATGGAATTCTTGTTTGTTTGGTTAGGGATCGAAAGTTTTGTAGAAAATGATAAAATACTATTTAATTTTAACAAATTTTACTATGTTGAGAGCTGTGCAATATTGAAGTTCATCTTTTTCCTTCCATCACTTGAAATTACAACCTCCACCCGCGAAATTCGTCTTCATAACCTTCTTCTGACCCGCCTTTCATCTCTCCTATGTTCTCTTTTCCTCGCTTTACTGCTCTTCCGCGACTCAATCGACTCATCCATATGACTTTCTTTAAGCGCTTATCGACTCAGTGAGCCTGTTTCTCCCCTCCGAATCACTGGGACAGTGAAACCCTATTTCGACCCATCAATTGATGGAGGACGGTACAGCGGTGGTAAAACAGTGCATAATAGAAGCAAAAGCAATGGTACCGATCGTGCGTAATAAAACATTTGATAAGGCAATTGGTTGTGGAAAATTGATGGTGTTGGTGAGTTTGATCTAATAATGTTTCCACCATCTTTAGCATTGTTTATACTATGATAGGGCATGGTGGTGAATCGGTGATGATGATGAAGCTTTCTGTGAATTCTGCAGTTGCCAACTCCCATTTTTCCTCTGATTTCATCATGAATTGAACTGATGTGTCTGCCAGATTAGTAGCATTATTGCAAAATGAACAAAGTATGACTTGTACATGTTTGAATACCGTTTGGGTTTGAATTTGTCTTTGATGCTGGAGTGACTGAGATCATCGACAACTTTGTTGTCTACAATTTAATACTATTTCTGTCATTTTTTACATGTCACTTAACCAAATTTTTTTTATCCACTTTTACTTGTCATTTAACAATTTTCGGTGCATATTTAATATCAACAACTATCTTAAAATATCAAACATTAACCACTTCTTTATTATATTCAATAAAGAAATCATTTATCACCAGTAACAATATACCAATTTTACTTTTTGTACTAATTTTTTGAAAAAAATATCAACCATTCACTCATTAAATATATTCAACTGCTAACATTTACTTCATTTTAATTACTGAAATTAATCTTAAATAATATGTATTAGAGGACGGAGAGAGTACTTTTTCACGCCTCAAATTCATACCATCCCGTCCAACACTCGCGCACCTGTCGGGCCGCATAGCAACGCATTTACTTACGGATCCCAATTTAATGCATCCGGCCCAATATTCGCTGAAACTGATTCAGGACCCAATTAAGTCTGCTTGAGCCCGCCTACTAAGGTGGCCCGATGAGCCAGGTGATAAAATGAAAATAGCGAAATGTACGAGGGCCTAGACGTGATTTACGGAAATACGTCTTCATCCTCCTCGCGTTTTAGAGACACTGCGTAAAATAAAACCCCCCCTTGCAGAGGAGCCATGTCTGCAAATCTCTCCGTCGTACTTGACCGGACCACCTCTTTGTCTCATCTGGGGTTTCGTTTTCTCTCTCCTTTCTGTTGAGCATATTAAGTGATATTATCCGCATCCAGTCCAGTGGAGGCTCAAGATTGAATCCAACAAATCTACACTTTCCTGCTCCAATTCTCTTCTTCATGCTGATCTGATTAAACTTCTCAACACGACCTACGCCATTATTTTCTTATTCCAACCCAAATGGCGACTTCGACGGCGTACGACGACCAAAACCACCATCAGCAGAATCAGAACATGAAGCAGCGGCTGCACAATTTTTCTCTGTCGCTTCCTAAATGGGGCAGCAGGAGCCAAGGAAACAGTCTGCACCGCAACCGCCGCTCAACTGATCCACCGCCCGAACAGCACCGTGCTCTGTACGGGAGATCTCCGGGAGTCGGATCGCGTGAGATGGTTGAAGATTCGAGGAGATTGGTGGCGCATGAGGACCGTGGAAGCGTCTTGCGGTCGGGTTCTGGTATTTGCGTGGATTTCTCTTCCGTGTCGGTGGAAGAGAAGCGGAGGAGTCCGATTGATTGCGACGGTGAAGTGAAGGAAGAAGAGGAGAGGGGAGATGAGGAGGAGCGGGATAGTCGAGAAGAGGCCCAGAAAATATGGAATCTGAGACCGAGAAAGAATACGGCTGTAAACGAGATCGGACTAAGTGTTGGTGCCGGCTATGTGGGTGGTTCTTCTAAGCATCAAGATGTTCATGTCAACTACGGTGGGGTGGGGAAGAATAAGGCGAAGGTGAAGCTGTGGATATCCCTGTCCAAGGAGGAGATTGAGGATGACATATTCAGCATGACGGGATCAAGGCCTGCCAGACGGCCTAAACGGAGACCCAAGTCAGTGCAGAAGCAGCTTGATGTGGGTAGCTTGGTGTTGGTTTGGATTGATTTTCTTCTCCTTGTTTTTTGGGTCTGTGATATTATTTCATTTGTATTTTCTGCAGTGTGTATTTCCTGGCTTGGTGCTGCTTGGGGCAACTGCTGATACCTTCAAAATCCAAGATTCTCCACCTAAGGTTACCATCTTACTGCATCATTTCCAGTGTATAATTATGCGTGTGGACTCCGAGTATTCAGTTTGATTCTGGAACCTGGCTGGATGTGTAAGCAAATTTATAAATGCTGGAGTGGTTCCAGTTTGACCATGAGAACTCCACAGAATCCATTTTGTTGGAGTCTGGGTGTGAAAACTGAGTTTGACCAAAGACTAGTTATTTCTTTGACTTAAGTTATATATGCAACATCAATGTAAAACTAGATTGTATGCAGTAGGGCTGATGGCTTGTGTTTTCTGTGATTGCAGAAGTAGATGTTGATAGTTGATGAGAATTATCCTCATATTGGCAACTGCTGACAAGAAGGTTTGGAAGTTTTCTGGGGGGCAAATGGAAGGGTAGAAGGTTGCTATCTTTTGGTGGTTTGGATTCTGAAGGCGGAGCACATTCTGTAAAGAGGGAGCGAGGGGTTTGAAGATGGTATAACATTAGCTTATTATGGGCCTGATGGATTATGAATGAGGGAGGAGCATGTTTGTTGATTGAATCTTTTTTATTGAATTGAAAGGATCATTAGTTTCAGTGTTTCTTCCTCTTGCTTGTTCATGTTTCCTTTTGGGGTTGGCTGGCTTGTGGTGTTTCAGCTTCTTGGTTGCAGTAGGATTTAGATAGTGCTGAAAAATGATTTGTGCATAGTTATCAGAACCGGACCGGACCGGCCGGTTCGACCGGGAACCGGACCTGGTACCGGTCCGATTCGAAATTAATACCGGGGTGCACAGTGAACCGGATAAACCGGCCGGTTTTTTACAAGATCGGTGAACCGGACCGGTCCGGTTGAACCGGTTTAGTGTAATTGATGGTTTAATTAAGGTTTAATTGCATATCATTAATAGTAAAAAATTTATTTTATTAAAATGCTTGAGCTGGGATTCGAACCCAGCCCTTTGGACTTCCATGCGAAAGCTCTAACCACTAGACCATCAAGATATTTTATGATTTTTAGGATAACTAGTAGATTAAATGTGATATTTAATAATAATTACATTTAAATGAACCGCCGGTCGAACCGGTTTGAACCGCCGGTTCAACCGGAAAATCGGGAACCGGAGTCCTGACCGGTTCGATCTCCGGTTCAACCGGAAAATCGGGAACCGGAGCCCTGACCGGTTCGATCTCCGGTCCGGTTCTGATAACTATGGATTTGTGCATATGAATATGTGCTGGGAATTGTGCAATGGTTGTCTTTTTCAGGAAGTGATAGGAATAAGAGATATAGGCACCATCACATATTTACCATTTGGCATCATCTAGGGCATTATTCAAATCCTTAAATCACTTCTCAAACATGTCGAAGCTGCAGGGTTGTGAATCTGGATGAAATGTGAATTTTAAAATTATTAGGAAAGGGGTACGACACAAAAATGGTTGATAAATTTTTTGAAAATCAGGTATTTTCCCACATTTGTAAATAATTAGTTGTTATGAGTAAAATGAGATAGAAATATTATAGTTATTACATACAAATATTTAATAAAATAAATTTTTAAGGTTTTTCAAACATACAATTAGTTATTTTAAATCTCTAAAATTATAGGAGAAGTTTCTTTAAGTTTCTGAAGTTTCTATTCTAGAAATTAGTATGGGTACGGGATACGACACCCTCTCGGAATTTCTGTGCAACATAAGCTGTGATTGATTTGATGTGCCACGGTCAGTGTGAAAGGTCTGAGTGAAAGAGAGGGCTTTTAGGTTCTGGCGTCAGGGTGACTTGCGGGTATAGAGGGTCCTAATACGTGTGTGTTGATAAATTAGGACGAAACTTGGGTTGCAAGAATAGTGAAAATAGTTGGAGGTGCGCGTTGGTTTTTGTGTGTCACTGTTTTGAATGGTTGAGGAAGATCTGTGGTCGCAGGTGTGTTAGTGACGTAACGTAAAGTGGTGGGTAATGTAGGAGACCAAGCGTACGCTCGTCTGGTGAGATGAGAAATCTCATCATCGTCTCAATTGCATTGCTAAATTGGACAAGAGCCCTGTAGCTGTAGCTAGCTTGCAGTTCTTGCCTTGCTTTACCGCAGCGCCGTCAATGTCGTTCAGGGTTTCTTTTCTTCCAGATAACAGTCCTTTAAGGAGGATTTTTTTTTGATAGTCAGGGTAGGGCTGTCAGTGGGCCGGGTCGGACCCGGACCTGCCCAAACCCAATAATTTAAATTTAGGGTATGTCTACGGGTCCAATACCCAATTGGGTCTTATCCATTTGGGTTTATTATATTTTGGGTCTCATACGGATCTTCGTCCGGGTCTTCATCCGGGTCTATCGTGCGTGCCTCAGGTCGATTCATCGATTCAGTCGTCTGTCTCTTCGTTCTCAGTCGCTCGATTTTCCGTCTTTGCGGTCGCTTCCTTCAGCTGTTCAACATTGCTGCCACCGATTCAATTCTCGGCAGCCGCACAATTCGTTTTCTTCGGCACTCGACGATTCAATTCAATTTCCGGCCGCCGCACAGTTGGGTTGGAAGTCTTTCATTATGTTTGAATTTTGGTACTCTGAATTTTAGGGGTTTCTGATTTGGGTATGGATATGATGGAATTTATTTTGGGGTTTCTTTGAAACTATCTGTACTGAAATCTGAATCCTATGAAAGAGTGGGTATCTGGCAAAAGTTGATAGTGCATCCCGTAGGATAGTGCATTTGCAAAAGTTAATCTATTGAATGTGGCAGCCCACTACCCTTATCATGCGGGAGATATGCTTCACCATGGCTCAGTTTTATCTTTCCAAAAATGTTTGGAAAGACAATTGAAATATAACTTCTCTGATATGCTTCACCATGGCTGAGTTTTATCATATGCTTCACCATGACTTTATATAAAGACAATTGAAAAGAGGGTTACTGCCTACGTTAGAGAGCTTGACAAGTGGTGACATGCTCACTGCCTACGTTAGACTAATATAGGGTGGAACTTAACAAAGGATCTGAGAAGAAAAGAGGGTTTAGCAGGAAAACTAGGGTGGCACTCGACGGCTGAGAATTGGGTTACTGAAATCTAGTTTCATGATCCTATGATTGATGCTGATTTAAATTGCTATAAATTGTGGATTCTAGTCGCTACTGCAGGAAGATGAATTACTTAGTGTTACTATGTGGACTTGCTAGAATAAATTAAGATACTCAACTTGTCATGCTTAGTGCAGGAGCATTATTTTATGCACCATTGTGATGGAAATGGAATTTGGGTAGAAATGAAATTTTGATGGAAATGGGAGGGTATCTCCAATGTCTAGTCTAGGTTTGACATTTTTTTAAGTTTTTGTAATTATTTAATTTTCATTTCTTTAAATTTTATATATTTTAAAGAAGTTTATTTAGTCATATTAATTTTTATTTTAAAATTAATTTTATTTTTAAAATTTTTAACAAATTCAATTTTTTATTATTCTTTTCATTATGTAAATAAGCTTGTAAAAACGGGTTTGGGTCTAATGGGTCTAAAATTGGGTTTTGAGTTTGAGTCTATATGAATGAGTTTATAGATAGCCGGTCTGGGTCTGGATCTGGGCCCAAACAAAACGGGTCTGGATCTGGGTCTTTGTTAACGGGTCTGGGTCTACCCATTGACAGGCCTAAGTCAGGGGATACCTCACGCGCAAGTGCGATACAACAAAAATTCAAACTCCATGATCTGCGGATTGCTAGACAATATTCTAAATCATTGAACCGACACCTATTGGTAAGGAGGGTTTTTTGACACCTTAAATCATAGTTATCAGAACCGGACCGGACCTGGTACCGGTCCGAGTTGAAATTAATTTCGGGGTGCACACTGAACCGGAAAAATCTGGATAAACCGGCCGATTTTTTACAAAATCGGTGAACCGGATTGGTCCGGTTGAACCGATTTAGTGTTATTGATGGCTTAATTAAGGTTTAATTACATATCATTAATAGCCAAAAATTTATTTTATTAAAATGCTTGAGCTGGGATTCGAACCAACCACTAGACCATCAAGATATTTTGTGATTTTTAGGATAACTGACAGACTAAATATGATAATTAATAATAATTACATTAAAATGAACCACTGGTCGAATCGGTTTTAACCGCCGATTTAACCGAAAAACCAGAAACCGAAACCCTGACCGATTCGACTTCTGATCCGGTTCTGATAACTATGTCTTAAATATCTCATAGCAAAATGGACAGTAGTAATTTATTGGGTTTCTGGGAAATTGGGTCGGGCTGTTTACGTTTTTAAGGAGGTTAGTTGGGTCGATCATTAGTGTGGGCTATTATTTGACAGCCTGCATTTGCTTGAACCACAGCCACAAGGTCCACATGATAGTTTTATAGTACATGCTACTGATGTTAGTACGATAATGATGGTATGATACGATGACTCTCTCTGTTTATTATATGCATGCTGTCTGTCCTTATTGAGTTGAGTGGCGTGCGTCATTCGTTTGCGTTTTGGTTGTTGGGTTTTGTTGCGAGGACACGTAAAGCATAGACAAAAGAGGACAGAAACGGTGTGAAATAAGTGCTTGCAAGTCATACTCGTCAGAGTTAGGGATGACAATTCAACCGTAACCGAACCATAATTGAATTGTAACTGAACCGGTCAACGTGGATAATAACCGAGTTGACCACGCCCGTGGTTAAAACCGTAACCGAACCGAAAAAATTGGATGGGTAGGTTAAGGGTATGGTATTTGCCATACCCGACCCGACCTGATTATTTAAATTAAGTAAGACATTTAATTATCACTACAAGAAAAATGCATATAATTAATAGAGTAAAAATGACCAAAAAA